>PVJL010000038.1:318041-525197 GCA_004026885.1 Lyroderma lyra
GGTGCGGTGGGCGGTGCGGGAGGCGGTGCGGTGGGCGGTGCGGTGGGCGGTGCGGGAGGCGGTGCGGTGGGCCGTGGGGTCGGTCGTGCAGCAGGCGCCGGGCGCTCCCGCCTTGGCCTGGGACCTGGGTTGTTCCTGCTCAAAAGGAGAAAAACAGGCATTTCTGAGGCCTGGAGCTCAGAGGCCATGGCGGGTCGGGAGTTTGATTCTCCCCACGGAGAAGGGGCGGCTTTGGCAGGGTTTTGTGGCTCACGGGGAAGGTAAGCACGTTTCTCTTGGCTTTGGCATCCACAGACGAGGGCGAAGCGATGCCGTGTTGGCACTAACGGGGGCGTTCTGGCATCTCGGAAGATGGCTTCTCAGCCGGAACCAAAGGTTGACTTTCGGCCTTCAAGAAGGTGAGATTCTGTTTCTCTGTTGTTTTCAAATTCGGGAAGGACGTGGAACTGCATTCCCTTGGCCCCTGAACACCCCCTTCGGCCCCGATCCCACTCCGGGTGGGAGGCGGCCCCGCGGGGCCCCTGCGGGACCCTGGGTTTTGCAGCCCCAGGAGCCCTGCCTGTTATCATCGAACAACGGAGCACCAGCCAGGGAACAAAAGCTCCGCAACGTGATGAGGAGGGGCAAAACGTCACACAAGACCTAGCAAAGGAGTACAGACTCTCCGTTAACCAGAACTCAAGCAACCGGCAAAGTATGTTGCCGGTTGCTTGAGATTTTACTGGTTGCTTGGGAGTCTACTGACATTTATCCTTCATCCACCAATCCCCACGAGTGCTGGTTAACTGAGCACCTCCTGTACTGAATGTGAACCAGTAAGTGCTCCTTAAGCACTTCTCAGGTGTGACGGGCCCCCCCCCCCCCCCCCGCATGCCTCAGGGACGCTCCCCCGTGGTTCGCCCCCATGGCTGGGACATGTTGAGGCCTGTGCTGAGGAGCGTAAGGGACACTGCCTGCCTGCTCCCAGATGCTCGGGGATCCCCACCATCTCCTCGTGCCCCTCCATCAGCTCCTCTATGCTTTTGCTTGTAGTGGCCTCCGCCTATGAGGTGGCCCTGGGCCCCGCGGACACACGCAGAGAGCAGCAGTGCCCGGAGCTCCGCTGCTAGCCAGCGACTGCTCGGCCAGGGCGTCCGGAGGCCCACCCTCTTACATCACAGAGCACCTAAACTGAGTGGCTGAGCCACTCCTCTGGGACGCTGCCTGAACTCCCCCTCGCTCAGTCTCCTCCCCTTCCCTCTCCTACTTTCCTCACTCACTCGCTGGTCTCTTCTGGAAGCATGTCCTTAATCAAACACGTCCCTCCAAATCCTCCTCTCGGGACTGGCTTCTGGGAATTTGACCTAAGGCAAGGACATAATAAGAATATAAACGAAATGCTAGAAGAGCACTGAAGTAGTGACCGATTCTGCCTGGAGATCAAGGAAGTGTCTTTGAACGAGGCCTTGTAGGGTAATTGAGATGTCGCCAGGCAGAAGGAATGCAGGAGTGCCAGAGTAAGTCTGGGGAAAACACGGACATGTGCAGGCAACGACGAAGGCGAGGTGGGGAGTGGCAGGAGGTGCAGCGGCTAAGGCCGGCGGGCATTCACTGAGGAAGAGCCTTGAATGTTGCTAAAGAATCTGGGCTTTTAGAAAACGGGCAGTAGTTAGCCGTGGTGGGTTTCTGAGCAGGGGTGAAATATGATGCATCTCTCTTTTAGAAGATAATTAGATGGACATATAAAGGATCGGTTGGAGAGATAAGAGATGAACAATGAAAGCCAGGCTGGGGGTCACTGCATTATTCTGGGGTGGGGGGTGGATGATGAGGGACTGACTTAGGGCACTGGGCATGAGAACAAAAAAGGGAAGGATGGATCTAGGAAACGAATGACTGGACTTGCCAACCAACTGCATGTAGGTAGGAAAGTGAAAGGTATCACAAGTTTGGGTCAGAGAGTGAGTGATGGTGCCGTCGACCAAGAGAGAGAACCGAGGAGGTGAAAGCCAGAGAAATCAATGAGTTCATTTTTGGATATGTCGGAATTCAAGGAGCCACCTGAAAAATATCTAATGACTCAAAGAAATCCAAATGAAGTCTGAGAATAAAGAACAAACCAACCAACCAACAAACAATTCAGGATATTCAGAGACTCAAGTTCTAGTTCAAGGCTAGACCAAAGAGAGACACTTTTTAAAATTAGCTTTCTGGATAGGAATCACAACAGCAAGTTGGATACCCATTAGGGATAAGAACACTTAAAAATTACTTATGACAAAGCAAAATGCTTCGGTTTCACTATGATTTTACTTTACTGTTTAAAACTAGAGGGGAGACTACATGGTCTAAAGATTAGATTTGATATATTAAATCTGTCTGGGTGTTTGGAGCAATCTATGAAAGCAGAGTCCTATGACAATGGTGCTGAAACAAAGAAGAAAAATAATACTTTTAGTGTTTGCAGACTGTTATCTGCCTAATGTAACACATTGGTGATGGAGAGACTGTTGGAAAAATAAATCCATCAACTGACAGTGGTCATTTCCTGGCCCTTAATTATTGTTATTGATTTTGCTTATAGCCTTGAATTGATTTTTAAAAAATAAATCAATATGTCCACGTGGGAACGGTCATGCCTGCATTTCATTGACATTTCAAGCAGCACACAATTAAAAGAGAAAGCACAAATCCAAATTCTTAAATGTTTCAGTTTGTGGAAAAGTCTACTTTGCCCAAGACACATTGTTTCAAAAGCAAAATGAATTTCCTGGGCAGCAGAGGCCTCGTCAACTCTTATCTTTGAGAACACTTAATACTTGGCATCTAACACTTCTCCTGTCCTAGGCTAAGAAGTTGCAGATTTCAAAAGCCAGGTCACCCATGGAAATAATAGAGGAAGGGAAGGGACAACACACAAGGGCAAGAGGAGGACATTAGCTGTATTCACGCATTCAGTCTCCCTCCCTCCTTCCATCCTTTTTCTCCTGCTTCACTCAGTCCTTCCCTTCCTTCCTCCCCCACTTTCGGAATATGTGGGGACCTACTGTGTGCCAGGAGGTAGAGATACCATACAGAGCAAGGGAAACGTGCCCCAGCTCTGCTCTCCATCATGCTTGATTTCAGATTCTACAGACAGGATCCGGCAGAAGTAGTGCTCTTTGTAAAGTAGTTAAAATATTGTTAGGTTACAGAATCATATGCTTTTTTAAATAAAAGATTCGGTACAGATGACCAGCGCATAAGAAAAGGGCGTTACTTTTGCCAGACTCTATAAAGAAAAGCTAGTATCATTCGCTTTTCACTCCTGTTCTCTCTCACCTTCATGTATATTAAAGCACATGAGGTTCCCCCATTTGCCTGGCACACGTGCTAGGCATAACCCAGCTAGGCTGCCTGCACCTGCATCTAACTCTCTCACTTAACAATTGTGTACATTTAGTCAAGTGACTTAACCTTTTGACCTCTGTCTCTTCATCTATAAAACATAGGTAATAATAGCACATGCCTCATATGACAGTTTTGAGTATTACCAGAACTAATTAATTTAGAAGTTAGAATAGGCTCTGGTGCCCAGGACGTGATCAACTGACGTTACCCGCTGTTGTGTTTGTCGTGCACAGGGATAAATAGATGAAACAGACCACGTCTCTCCGGGAGCGTTCTCCCAGGTGGAGACAGACAGGCACACAGACAGAGGCAATAAAGTGTGTCTGGTGAGGTGATGAAGAAAGAATGTTTCGGCTATCACGGGCTGGGGGTATCACAAAGAAGGGAGTGGTGAATTCTTTCGGGCAACTCTTTTGAGACGGATGCAGTATCAACCCAAAGTGGTTTCTTATTTCTTTGACCCTTAGGTAAACGATCCTTCGCTATTAAATGCCTGTTTTGCTTGCTTTATTTGCCCGT
The DNA here is from genome assembly GCA_004026885.1 of Lyroderma lyra. NCBI lineage: Eukaryota > Metazoa > Chordata > Mammalia > Chiroptera > Megadermatidae > Lyroderma > Lyroderma lyra. Next base: position 321,930 of record PVJL010000038.1, read on the forward strand.
AGTTATCCTCCTGTGAATAATTACACGAGCACAAATGCAGGCTTTTCATGAAGGGACATTGTGGTCCCTCTTTATTTACACTCTGAGTAACAGAGCTTTTTATAATAGGTGAAATTAGATCACAGTTTCCTGATTTCTTATGCTCAGTGGCATATTTCTTATAGAAATCAGAGTTGTTTGTGCAAAGAGAGAACAGGCCTTTCTTCTCCCAGGGGGTGATCTTATGCTTTTGCCAGTGACTGCTTAAGTTGGGGACATAGGATTTTATTCTGGTCAGTGGGTACCACTGACCAGTGGGAGGAAATAGCACTACTCATCTCTGGATTTTGTGGGTGTGCATGTGATGGCTGGTACTGCTGCAGCCATCTTGTGGCCATGAAGAGAGACACTGCTGCCTCCTAGGTATGACAAAGTCGAAAGCTGGAAACAAAGTGGGTCCCCGAAGGCATCCCTGAGCCACTAGCTTTGCTGATTTGAGCCTTGCTCCACCTCCAGACTTGTTGCGTGGAACAATAACACCTTAATTGTTCATGTTGCTTTTCGATGGGGTTTCTTTCAGTGAACTCCTTGTGGTAGCTTGTCCCCAAGGATTTGGGGTACTTTCCTGCAGGAAAATTCTACATGCTCCTCTTTTTAAGCCCAGGCATGGGTATCCAACTTGCTTTGACTAAGGACATGTGAGCAGCACGATGGCTCATCTCTGCGCAGAACCTTCAAGGGCCCACATGGGGTTTGCCATGCACCCCCCTCCATGCACCCCCTCCATGCCCCTCCGATTGTCAGCCTGGTTATCAGAGACTACAGAAAAGCAGGGCCTTCTGTCCCCTCCCTGATGGACTTGGGACATGAACAAGAAATTAACTTTATCATTTTAAGCAGCTGAAATGTGTTTATTATTGCCCCCATGGTAACATCCTAAATCAGGGGTGTCCAACCTTTTGGCTTCCCTGGGCCCCATTGGAAGAATTGTCTTGGGCCACACATACACTGCACTAACGCTAACAATCGCTAATGAGCTAAAAAAACCGAACCAAAACAAAACAAAACATGACAAAAAATCTCTTCATGTTTTAAGAGTTTGTGTTGGGCCGCTTTCAAACCTGTCCTGGGCTGCAGTTTGACTGTGCCTGTCCTAAAGGCTCTGGTTCCTAAAAACAATAAAGTGAAGGCAAAAGCTTGGGATGCAGAACCTCGGCTCTGAGGAACTGAACAGTTACTAGGAAGAACAGGCCCCCCGCTGCCCCCGGTTCGTGAGATGAGCTCTGGAGTGGTATGTCCTCACCTGAGCGCATTACTCAGAGTAGTCACAGCTCGTTAGCTGTCTCTGCTGTCTCTGACACTTGCCTCATCACTTGGCCCCACGAGGGTCGTTTTTGTAATGACCTCACTGCACAGTCCCCTAACGACGCCTCCATCTAAACACCTGCTTGGGGGCTTTCAGTCCCAGCTCGAGGGTCGCAGAGCTGAAGTGTCGCTGTGCATGTGAAATGAGGGTGACACATCAGTGCGGGGGACAGGAGGAGGATGATAGCGATAACGAATGCTTACATAGCCCCCGTTGCACACCTGCACTTGGTAGAGTAGGAACTCACTTAGTCCTCACCTCATGAGGCAGGTATTACTATTGGCTTTCCTTCACAGAGGGGGAAACAGAGGCACAGAGAGGTTACGTGTTTTGTCCACTGAAATGTGGTGGCACTTGGACTTGACTCCAGGCAATCTTGCTCCAGGGTCGTGATCTAAATCTGATGGTTCACAAAGATGGGTGGGGGTGTTCTTGGGGCAGCAGCAACAGGGGGAGATCCCAGCTGAGCTCCGGTGACTTGACTCTTAGCTGCAAATGGTTTTGCAAAACATGCAAAAGTCCCTGATTTCTTTAATGGGGAGGGGGCGCTGCTAAGGGCTCTGTCCTCCGAGGTGGCTCAGGCATGTGAAAGCCCTAGAGCTGCACTAGGTCTGGGGGATGTTACTGGGGTTGCTGTAGCACTCGAGGACCGACCCCCAGCAGGTGCAGACATCCTGGGCAGGTGAAGAGTTACGTGGCATGTGACCATTTGGGGACTTCTCTGCTGGTCTGTAGGAGGGCGCGCGGTGTAAGGTGACAGCAGGATGTGGAAGAGGCTGTCTGGGGAGTGACTCCTCGAATTTGTAGACACAACAGCAGCTGAAATGCACTTAGCATGCTGGCGTGCATGGCTGGGTAAACCATTTGGATCAACTGTGATTTAAGAGGGTTGGGGGCGTTTTTCTGGGGTCAATAGGGGTTCGTAGATGTGCATCAGAGTAGGGGAGTGAGGGCAAGGAGCTTGGATCTAAAACTGCTACAGCAAAGCTTTAGACATGGAGCTCAAGAGAGAACTTAATCTTTTAGGAAATGCCATGAACTGCCAGCAGGTCCCATAGGTTGTCATCTCTAAGACATATCCCCACTGTGGCCACTGCAGCCGCCGCCGAGTCTCTCCCGGCCCCCGTGTCCGTCGGACGGGTCCCCCTGCTCCCCGAGCCCTTCGCCTCCCTGGAGACTTGGGGGCTCTTTGCAAGAGCGCAGGCAGTTCCTGCGGCTCCTTCTCCCCCTTAGAACAAACCCCAGTCTGTCCTGCCTAGTCGGGGCCTCGCTCCCGGACCTCCTCTCCCGCTCACCCACCCGCCCCGCTGCAGGCCGGAGGCCCAGGCCGGCCGGTGACACGGACACACGGGCTCCGTCCTGCATTCGCTGCTCCTCCGGCCTGCAAGGCTCTCCTCGGGCCTGCGCGTAGCTGGCTCCTTCTCCTCCTGGTCCTGACCCAGCTGTCACCTTCTCCGACGTCTCAGTCACCCTGTCGCCTGCCCCTCCCGGGGCCACCCCTGCCCTTAGCAGATGCGGCGGGCAGCGCTCCCGGCCGCGGGCCGGGTGGTTCAGCCGCGTGTTCCCGGGCTGCCGCCCGCCCGCTCTCGGCCTGAGCCTCGGCCGCCTCGTTCACGGCCGTGTCCCCAGCACGTAGGTCGGTTTCCGGTGCACGCAGGCTCCAGAAATGACAAAATAAGTCGTTTACATTTCATTTCCATCAATAATAGATTCCAAACAATGTACTTAGATGTCCCAGTGGGACCAGGGAGTACAGCATTAATTTTATTTACACTTAATTGAATATTGATGTCTTTTTGGAGGATGGCAATGGAATGGTGATATCTCAACACAATTTCGTGAGGTTAATCTACCCCCAGAAAACCTGAAATTCCATCTGCCTCAGAATAAATTATTTGTGCCTAGAAAAAATTTAAACCCAGGAGCCACAATGGATAGGTCCCTATTTTTAAATATTATGAAAATATAAATACTTTAACATTATGAAAACATAAAGTATAAGCTACTCTGTTTCCACAACGAAGAGGTCTAAGGAAGAGTGGGGGCAGGGAATGCGGGGCTAACGGCCAGCTGGCCGCGTTTCCTCGGCTGATTTCTCTGAACACTTAGTGGTACTGACGATCTGGAGTCCTTGGCAGCACTAACATCAGGCCTGGGTATGCATTGCATTGACCATTTGGCTTGTTTCTGGATTTGATGCAACATTTTTTAAAGATTCTTAATGGGGAGCCCTCCGGGACACCATCATGCTCAATCCGCGTGGGACTCTGGGGCGGGCTTGGTGCAGCGTCCGTCCTGAGACGGGTATGAATGCCGCGGGGTTTTGGAAAGGACACCTGGGGGCACCTCTCCTCCTTCCTTCCGTCTTTGGACACCTCTGTTAGCTGCCTGAACACTCGGGTGCAAATGCTTTTAAAGGAGCCCGTGAGGACTTGGAAAAGATTTTATTTTTAATATCCCAGATTGCATCCTCTGCATTTGGTTGGTTTCGTTTCATGGGCTCCATCTGTCTTGGCGATACGGAAAACTCAGTAGGGGAAGACAGAAAGGGCAACATTGTTTCCCTCGCTCTCTAAAACGTCTAAAAATGACTTCGCGCACACGAGCCGCAGCGCGGATTCCTTCACGCCCAACTTCCGCACTCTCACTGCGCAGGCGCCGGCCACCTTGCCTTCGGGAGCCCGGCCGGGAGCCGAGGCTGAGCTCCTCCCTGGTTAGAAAGTCCGCAAGGCCCAAAGCCTTTTCCGCAGCCTCCGCTCGGAAAGACTTCTGTAAGGCCTCTTCTCGTTTCAGGCACGTTTAATGAAACACGCAGATTGCTTCTTTCATTGTATCCTTAAAGAAGAGTATAGTCGATGTGCCTGCAGGCTACAGTGGATCTGGGATTCCTGATACTTTTCTTTCATGTTTCAGGCTAAGTACTGGAGAAAAAAATCTGCAAAACAAACCATTTGTTTGCCCAGTCCCAGCTGCACCTGATAGTGAAAGCAGCCGAAATCTTACTCCCCGTGGGACATTACATCCAATTTCAAGCTTCTCTTACCTTTCTTTAAGGCCACTGGACAATACCTGGTAAAGCGTTTTGTTTCTCTGAAAATCGGCTGGTTATGTTGGTAACTGGAGCACTTCATGACCTGGGTGTCTGGGAGGTCTAAGTGCTTTTATCTGTCCTAGCATTGGCTACCATTAAATTTACGTATTTATCCAGTGTCTTGTAGCCTTAAAATAAGAACTGCTGGAGACTAAAGATCTTTAGTGGCACCAAGTAGGGATTCTTCTGTATCGTCTCAAAAGGGACTTTAATCTGGAGCTCTAAAGGGACACTTCTTTGGTGGTATGAACAGAATCAAACCTTTAACAAGCAAAACTCACAGCCCCCAACTTTATGAACCTACTGAACTGAGAAGATGCTAGTATCCTGGTTTGTTAATTTGGGGAGGATCTTTATTTTAGAATTATTATAAATGAAGTATTTTTAAGCAAAATAGACTGTTGGAGAAGGAGATATTTAAATATCACATGATATTTAAAGCTGGCTTTACAATTTACAAATCATGGCTCAAGCTGATAAACATACATTCGTGTCTAAACCACATAATATCAAATTTCTCACGTCCTATGACTCATCTGAGAGCTCTATTCACTTGCCATCGATATGTCCTATCCTATTACGAGACCTGGCCATCACCTAGAGCTGCTTCAATCTTGAACTTTGAAATTCCACTCTGATCTCAACCCTATCCCCTTCCTTCCTCTGTACCTTCACCCCATCTGTCTTCAGTCTTAATAAGACATGGGCCTTTAGTCTCCCCATCTATCAGCCCCTAGGGCTTAAGGGCACGTTCACCACCAGACACAACCCCCTTGCTGCTCCGAGTTGCTAGCACAGCCAATCAGCAAATCCCCACTCTTGGATCCACCAGATGTCTGCTTTCTTTGGCCTGTGATCATTACAGGAGAAAATCACGTAACACATAACCATGCAGTCAGGGGCTAATACAAAATTTGAATTTCAAACCTGAACTGGGCACTCAAGACCATCTGAAATTCATTGACTATTGCTAGTTGATTCCCTACGTAATCTATCTGACCTGAGACATGTGGGACCAGATAACGTGGCACACGGACGCTTAGTGTCACATTCAAAATACATGAAGTTCATTTTACCCCTTTGCGTTTCATGGGGACCAACACCCCCCACCAACTTTTTAAAAATATGTTTCCTCTTGATTTCATTTTCTTTTGTAGTTTTCCAAATAGATTACTTCTTGGAGTAATTAAAGAGTGTAGAGGAGTACTGAGGAGTTTAAGATAATCACAAAACTCGTATTTACCGCTATGTGCCAAGCACTGTTGATACAGCTGTGAACAAAATCAACAGCTCTGCCCTCACAGGGTCTGCATTTTAGCAACAAGGAACAGGAGACAGGCCAACCAGTAAGATACACACTAAGTGTCATGGGCGGGCGGCCCAGTCCCCAGCTAGTGGTGGAGGCTGGGGGGCGTACCAGGTGCAAGCATGAGCCAGACTGCCTGGGTTCGAATCCCAGATCTGGCACTGACTACATGGGTGACCCTGGGCAAGTGACCTCACCGCTCTGTGACTCAGTTTCCCTATCTATAAAAATGAAGGCGTTCTTAGTACCAATATCCTAGGGTCTTGAGGATTAAATGACTTAATACACACATAGCGTTTCCGCCTATAATCGCTACCCAATTGTGAACTATTTTATTTTAAATGGTTGTCCCATTGCCCCCATCCTCACAGCCCATGCCCTAGGGGCAGAGATAGAACCTCTGGGAGGGGAAAGCCCCTCGCTGGGAGGAGCCCATCACTTCCGGCGCCAAGATAAGCCCTAGCCACGTGTTCACACGGTGCTTTTGTCAAATTTGCAAAAGTGAGATGTTTTCATCATGATTGGTTAAAATGCCATCTGTTCCCATGCGTTTTCCCTGTGTCAGGTAGCAATGAAACAAACGGCTATGGGCACTGGGGGGACCCAACCAAGAGGAAGTTAAGTCGGAAACACACTGGGTTTGGGTTCCGTGGGGCACATCTCTGTGGTTTGGTCACTTCCGTGTGGATTTCGGCCCTGGCCGGGCTTCCTGGCGCAGAAGCAGCTGCGGCCCCCGGGACCCCCGCTGCGGCCCAGGACCCCCGCTGCGGCCCCCGGGACTCCCCGCTGCGGCCCAGGACCCCCGCTGCGGCCCCCGGGACTCCCCGCTGCGGCCCAGGACCCCCGCTGCGGCCCCTGGGACTCCCCGCTGCGGCCCCCGGGACCCCTGCTGCGGCCCAGGACCCCCGCTGCGGCTCCCCGGACTCCCGCTGCGGCCCCCGGGACCCCCGCTGCGCTCCGGGTGCAGGGTGGCGGGACAGGCGATGGGACTGTTCCCCAGAACCTGGCAGCGGGGGTTTGAGCGCGCAGAGCCAGAGCCAGTCTGTGCAAAGTTCCTGTAACCCTCGGATGCATCAAACTGTAGGGAAGGCAGTGGGCTCTGAAGCCGTAGCCCACACGGAATCCCTTCCCCGTTGGGCACGTGCCGGATAGCGCAGCAGTAGCGGTCATCACCGCATTACCGCCCGAGCGTCCTGCCCCCTCCCACACCCCCGCAGTTCAGATGTGGAAGCCCTAACCTGTCACATGACGGTATTCGGAAACGGGGCCTTTGGGGGACGATGAGGTTTAGATGAGGTCAGGAGGGTGGGGCCCCCAGGACGGAATTAGTGGCCTTATAAGAAGACACCGGTGAGTTTGTTGGTTTTCGCTCAGCTGAGTGAGGACACAGTGAGGTGGCCACCTGCAAGCCAGGAAGAGGGTCTTCACCAGGACCCAACCCTGCTGGCACCCTGATCTTGGACTGCCCAGTCCCCAGAATGCTGAGAAATCAATGTCTCTTGTTCAAGCCACCCAGTCCGTGGTATGTTGCCATAGCAACCCAAGCTGAGTAAGATACACGGGGCTGTCCGGAAAAAATCCAGCCACCAACGCCTCCATTTTCCACATGATATGGCTGGTTACTTCCCGGACAGCCCTCACACATTATACATTTGTTTTTATTTATTTATTTATTTATTTATTAGTGGGAATCACGTTAACATGACTATTCCTCTGTCTGCAGAGCAGAGCCTTACGGCAGCAGGACAAACAGCAAGTAGGGGTGCGGGTGTGCGTGTGTGCGCGTGCGTGTGCGTGCGTACGTGTGTGCGTGCGTGTGTGCGCGCGCGCGTGTGTGCATGCGTGTGCATGTGCGCACGTGTGCGTGTATGTGTGCGTGTGTGTGTGGGGTGTGTGGGTGTGCGCGTGTGCGTGTGTGGGGGGGTATGTGTGTGTGGGGTGTGTGCGTGTGCGTGTGTGTGAAGCTGCCAGCCTCGTCCACCACCCCCACCCACACGAAGCGAGCCCCGCGAGCCCCACAGAAGAAGCCGTGAATGGTCCCCTACTCTCTCTTTAGGAAACAGTAAAACGGTTACTGTCATTTCAGAGATGCTCAGAGTTTATAGGCAGATATGTGGGGGAAATGGTATTACAGAGGGGTCCCAGCTGATGACCATAAATCGCATTATTTTCAGAATTTTATAGGGTTTATTTGCCAGCTTTTAAAGAATTTATCATTGGTGTGATTTCTTTTTTTCTCATTCTAAGTGATGTTCACGTTGTCTCTAATTATACGTGACAAGGTTTGTGTTCTCTTTCCTCACAAGCCCTTCTTCCAGACAGCACAACCTTCGGACCACCAGCCGGGCCGCTCCTGTCCGGAGGAGGCAGGAATGGGGGTGCCCCCGGTTTGCTGCCTACCCCGTGCGCCCTGGGACGTCCCTGCCCGGGCCCGGGCTTCTGCCCGCTGGCCTCCCCGCCGCCGGGTGCCAAGCTCTCGAGCTTCCCTGGCAACCACGACCAGGCCCAGCAGGTCCCTCCCCGGTTCCGGCCGGCCCGCTGCCTTGTGTCTCAGAGGTGTCCCGACTCCTCCCTTCCCCGCCATTAGGTGACCTAAAACACAAGTCCTCGTGTAGTCTCCCCTCAGTTCACCGGGCTCTTGCAGCCTTGGGAACCGTCCCCTGGAGTCGCTACTGCGACACTCAATGGCCTCTGATGGGTGCTCGCGCCACCGGGCCTCTCTGCCGCATCTGACAGCGTGGCCAGCACCCTCGCGGCAGCCGCCCTGCCCGGGCGCCCGAAGGCCAGGCCTCCTGCTCCCGCTCCCGGCTGTCTGGCCACGTGATCTTGGCCCCCAGCCCCCCCGCACCCTCCTCGGTCCCCTCAGACACTGGGGTCCCCCAGGCTCCAGCGCAGACCTTCCCATCCCACGTGCTCTTCCGGGCTACGTCGGCCCTGTCGCCGGTCTACACCGGTGACTCTGCGGGGAGATGTCTGGTTCCTCGTCGCTCCTGAACGTTGTGGCTGCATGTCCTGCTTTCCAGGGGACAGCGGCAGCCGCCGGTCCTCCGGCTTCTCAGAGCCGCCATCGCCAGGAAAGCAGTCCTCCTCTCGGTCCTCCCGAAGCCCCTCTGCGTCCTCCATGGAAGGTGTCGCCATCAGCCGCCCAGTCACGTATCAGTTCTCCTTCCCCCTCACTTCGCACCTCCAGGCAGTCACAACCGTGCTTTCCCGGAGGGCAGGTGTTTCCAACTCGTTGTTGTATCATTAAGTTTCCGACAATAGGGTGAGGACGTGGGGTTGCTTCTCAGAGTAACCTGTGTAGGGCAGGGAAGAAATGCGAAGGACAGCGTCCGGGGAGGCGCAGCTTCCAAGATTACAAGGGCTTTTGATGTAGCAATGTAATAATGCACCAACGGCTGGGGTATAATGAGCTCCGTGTATAAGGCGCACCCACATTTTTGGCCCAAACTTTCAGGGGAAAAAACCTTTCATTTTAATTTTTTAATTCAAATTTTTGTTTGTTTATATTTAGGTGCTTGTTTTTTGTATTATAAAGGAATTTTAGAATTTATTTTTCAACCTAACTGATATATGGAACATAAAACTGAAAGCAACAAAGAAACAAAAACTCACGGACACAGTCAATAGGTTAGTGACTACCTGAGGGTAAGGGGGGAGGGGAGGGGGAGGAGGGGGGGAGTCAAGGCCATGGTGATGGAGAGAACCCACTCTGGGGGTAGGCACATCACGCAGCACAGAGACGATGCACCGTAGAACTGTACAGCTGGAACCTGTATCATTTTTAGTAACTAATACCACCCCAATAAATTTAACAAAAAACCCAGATTATTACATTCCAGGGTATTAGTTTGCATATGGATATCGTTATTGATTTCTAGAGTTACACTTTTAACTCATAAGCATAAATAAAAGAATTAAAAACATGTATATAGATACGGAATTAGTATCACCCGTGCATAATGTGCATCGTCATTTCCCCTCACAAATTTGGGCAAAAAGTGCGCATTATACACAGCAAAATACGGTCGCATTAAACACCCAGTTCCTGTGGCAGGTCTAATTATGGCAATCTTACAGTAACAGTGAGCACAAATGATCCTCGGAGACATCTACCACAACTGAGATGGGGTATGAAAAATCTGTGACTTCCATTGGTAACAAGGCCACAGATAATGCTATGATTACCTAGTAATTTATTACAGCAATTTTCTTGCATTAATCCTCAAAGAATATGATAGTTTTCAGTAAGAGAGAAGTGAAAGGGACGATACCGTGCATTTCCCACACAGGTACAGACCCCCTGAGTTGGACGTGGACTAGAGCAGCCGCCGTGATAATCACGATGGCGATCCTACTACAGCATGTGAGCGTATCACAGCAACGTGCTGTGCATCTGAAACTTACCTAATATTACATGTCAAATACATTTCAGTTTTAAAAAAAGAACACTGCATTAAAATGATCTCCGGCACTTGCCTCCTCTTTTGCATCAGTCCTGCCCCGGACCCGGTTGGGGTCTTCGTGTCCACCTGGAGTCCCCAACGCCCCTGAGCTGCTCCTCCCCTTTCTCCGAAGCCTTCTCTTCCCGCAGCAAGCCCTGCATGCAGGGGCCACCCGGGCCCGGGCCCCTGCCTGCCCAGGTCACAGAGGGCTCACAGCTGAGCAGAGTCCTTCGCAGGAAGGCAGAGTTCTCTGGGCCGGGACCGTGGCCACCTCCCTGTAAGCCCAGGACCCAAGTACAGCCAGGCCCAGGGTGGGCATTCTGCAGGGGTTTAGAGGCTAAATAGATGAACGAGAGACTGCAGATCCAAGGACAAAGTGTTAAAATACGGAGAAGCCCGTTCTTTCTACGCTGTCGACAATTTTCATCTTTTTCTCTGAGTCGTCCTGTCTGCATTGAGTCCTTTCCTGGCCAACTCTTGGGCCCGACAGCATCAGGTTTCTGAAAAAGAGGAAAAAAGCAGTAGGTGGGGTGGGGTCAGGGCGGGGGCAGGCAGGATGCCAGGCAGAGGAAGGACACCCTTACCCTGTTCCTCAGGAAGCAGGTACCAAGAGCGCCATAGCCATTCAATGCTCTTGTAGCAAAGGGGACACATCCGTGGGAGCAAGAATTGAGTACATGTTTGAGTACATGTTTGAGTACATGTTTGAGAACCCCCGCTGAGCGGGTCCTGGCTGAGGGCACGTCCCCCGCGGCCCTGCCCCTTAGATAGAGCTGTCCTCCTTCCTTTCTTTGGAAACATTACAAAGTCAGTCATGGCCTGGGAAAAGCTAACAGGAGGGAAGACAGGAAGAAAGCGTTGCCTCATCGCCCAGTCCTGCGTAGGCAATCCCCGTTTCCCTGCACACAGGGTCGCGGGCAGGCACCAAATTCAGCAGGGCCGAGTCGTGAAAGCGTGGCAAGATTTGCCCGGAGAGACGACCTGCACGGAAACACCAGAGGAAACGCGCGTTTTACACAAAGCACGAGAGGAACGACTTGTCCTGGAACGTGGACACGTGGGAGCAGCCCTTTCCGTCGGCGGGGCCTGCGGTGGGGGCCGAGCGCAGAGCGGGCCTGGGGCTCGGGGCCGGCTCTGCCCGCCCGCAGGTCCGGGCCAGGGGGCGCGTCCTGCAGTCAGCGGGAGCCGTAAGGGGACCTGGCCCGTCGGGGTGCTCAGTAACAGGAGGCCGCCGGGCCCGGGCTGCAGAGGCCTGGATTGAGGTTCGCGGTGGGCCGGGCTGGGGAGCGCGGGCGGAGGACGCGCAGCCCCGCGGGCAGCCTTCCGCTTCTCCTCTCTGTGAAACAGTCATCGCGTTTCCAACCTGTCACTGCCGGACGGGCAAAGGGACGCGTAGCACCCGCAGGCTAGGGCTGCAGAGAGCCGGAGCAGCAGCTGAGCGAGGCGCAGCACAGCGCAGGAGTCTAAAAAGCAAACCTGGCCCGACTGCCTACCCGAGGCCCGTCGTCGGGGGCCCCGCGGGGAGGGAGCCCAGGCCCTCGCTGCCCCGGGCGCCACTGCCCCACACCCCGCTCCGGGGCCCGGCCGGCCTTGGGTGCGCGCCCCGTCCATCGCCGGCCCCCCCGCTCCGCTCACTGCCTCCGGCCGTCTCTCTCTGCCCGCTCCAAGCCGGCCTGGAGGCGGCATCTTTGTGTACACAAGCCCTGCGGGCGGGGAAAGCCACCCCAGGGCCGCCCGTGCCGCCCTGCGGCTGTCAGGGAGGCGAGGACGCGCGGCCGCCCCTCCCGGCTAGGCAGGGGCGCTCACAACGCTGTCCGCTCGGGCCCGCGGCGGCGCCTCCGCGCAGGCCGTCTCGTTCCCGCTGCACCGCGCCGAGCTTGCGCGGGCGCCTGTGGGGTCGCTACGTCTTGCTCCTCTTTCCGGGCTTCAGGTTGGAAAAAGAAAATTGTCAATAGGAGAAGCAAAAACATCTGGGAAGTGAGGAAGCATATGCTAGGAGAGTGAACACTAACAACATTTAATTGTAAAAGGTTTAAAAATGTTTCTGTCCGGTTTAACTCATTTTAAACAGAGCTAGCTGACACCTCCACGACCGGAGCCAAACTTCCGGGCTCCAAGGTGCTGTTTTACGCGCTGCATCGGCTCGTTGCTGCCCCCGCGTGTCTGATATAAACACCACAACACAGGACTTGTCAATTTTCTGCTTTGCAAATAAATGGGTGGAAAACCCCTACCAGTCTACTCGCTCCCGTGACAATAAACGGTGTGGAATTAAAGCCATGTTTTCGCTTCTTACTGAGAGCTGTATAACCCAAGTGTTTTCACCAAGTCTTTCATTTTCCATTTTAGAAGACATCTCCTCTCTCTCTCTCCTCCTCTCTCTCTCTCTCTCTCTCCTGCAATGCATGGTGCCTTTGTTGAAGGAATACATTTTATCCTTAGAGGGAGTGATTATGATCATATTAGCGATGTAAGTTTTATTAATGAGAATCTCAGAGAAACCACATGACTTACTCATTGATGTGCATTAGATTTTATTTTATAGCATTCAGTAAAAATCCTATATTCAGGATGATTGAAAATTCGCACAGAGTCTGTGATGGGAGATGATTTCTGGTACATGGCTCAAACAAATACAAACCAACGTGCAATTTCCTTGTGCTCCCCTGGTACCGTTGTCTTCAGTGAGCAGACGGGATTCTTATTTTGATGTGAAACTAGGCTGCCTTTGTGGGCTTATGTTAATGGTCAATACTTCTTGTTTCTTGCTCATTCATGTAGTTTCTCCAATTCACCTCTTGTTTCATAGAGACAGAGACCACACAGAATGTAGTGTTGTCCTGGGTGGAATTTGCAAAGTGGCTTTCATTCTGAGTGAATCAAGGGGCTGCTCCCTGTGCAGAAAGGTTGCAGGGGCTCCTCTGCAGCATTGCAGGGCAGATGGCCACCTGCTCCTAATAATCATCCCAGAACCTTTCCACACTGCAGTGGCAGCCTTCCCCACGTCACCTGCTAAAGCAGTCTTCTGTGATTCCTGAGTGCTCACCTGTCGACCTTATTGACCTGTCACTGCTCAATCCAGAACAAGCTCTAGGGGACAAGGCTTGGGCTTTACTTCCCCCAACACAATCGAACAACTGGGGTCAAATTCAGCACCTACATAGGACCCACGTGGGCAGGTTCTCTGAGACCCAACCCCGCGTCTGCTCCCTAAGGGAAACTGTGAGGGGCACGGTCTGAATGGGCAGCTGCTATTACTGAACGCAGAGCACCTGGCATGGCCACCATGCGTTGTAATTCCTGCAGTCACCTGTCTGAGAGTCCTGTGAACTAGGTCAAAACCAGCTTCATCATTATGGAGGGCAAGGTGTAGATTATAAGACACAAAATGAGATCCAAGTCCAGTATTTCTGGGCCAGGTTCGGTGCATCTGTAGACATTTAACTTTGAGAGTCAAGGTGCTTGCTAACACCTGCAAAGGCAGCAGAGAGCTTGGGCAGCAGGGGCTCCAGAAGGGAGCTTTGGGGTAACTCTCTGATTGAATGTCGGGGCCATGGAAGAGAATCAGTTGGTCAGCCCTTTAATATTTCAAGTGACCAGCTCTTTCTAAGTATGGAAACCTGGTGTGAAGAGTGTAAACAGTCCGGGTTGAAGTCTCTTCAACAGGGCAAGAGATCTGTGATTGTTTAACAATTTTAGAAGCTTGGAGTAGTGAGGGGTGATTCCACCAAGACTCCCGGCTTGGCGACTCAGCCTGGAGGGGTCTATTTCTCTAAGTGCCCTTAGGAGTGGGGCAGCAGGAGACCTGAAGCCCAGGCCCCCCCTTTAGCCTGTGCCTTGTCCACCGTCCTTGCCACCTTCCAGTCAGGGCCACGCTGCTCCCGTTGCTGTCTGTGTGTTTACGGAGGAGTGTTGGGGGGGGGTGGGAGGTGGGGGGTGGGGGGGGTGTGCGTGGAGGGGAAGTCAGGGCTTAGTGGGAGTTAGTTGAAACTACAAAATAAATAGACCTTGTCTTCTTGGATTATTGATTTTATTCAAAGGTTGGGGAAATAGTCAGTTCTATTAAGAGAAATATGATATACTATAGAGTGGGAATCAGTTGGGATTAAGTTCAGATGTCAGTAAGAGAAAAACCTGGAAGTTCAGTGGCTTAATGAAAATGGACATTTCTTATTTTCTTGTATTCAGGAGATTGAGAGGCAGTCAGTTCAGGGCTGGTGAGGCCTTTCACAGGGTCAGGGGCACAGGCTCCTCTTTGAGTAGCTTCCATTCTCAAAGACATCTCATGGGACAAGATAACTGCTGGAGGGGTAGCCTTTGAACTTGTATCCCAGACAGCAGGAAGGAGGAAAGGATGTCCCTTGGGGACACTTCCGGGAAGTCACGTATATTACTTCCTTTATGTCACATAGCCACCACTATCTGCAAGGAACACTTTGAGCAGTGTTCTTAAGGGCAGGCAGATTCGTGCCCCCGGAAATCTGACAGGCCTATGGCAGTAAAAGAAGCAAAACGGAGATTGGGGGTAATTTTTACAAACTCGCAGGGGATGCTGAGACTGGCCCATGGACCACACTTTGGGGACCCGGCCCCCGCTTACTTCCCCAACCTTGTCTTCTGGCTCCCTCTCCCTCGTTTCCTGAGAGTGAGCTGGCGTTCCCACCTAGGTTTCTGAACTTGCCATGTCCCGGGGCTAGAACTCTGCTCTCAAGTCTTGCCATTAGGCTCTCAGATAAAATAGCTTCTCTGTGATCCGATTTCTTTTTAATAACACTTACTTGCATTTGTATTACGTATTTTTTTTCATATGATTGTTTTTCGTCTTTCCTGTCCAGAATGTCAGCATCATGAGAGCAGGGAAGTTATTTGTCTTGGTTAATACTGAAGTTCCAGCACTTAGAACAGACCTTAGCACGTGTGCTCAAAATGTCTGTGGGATAAGTGGAGAATAAAGCAGAGTCTCCCTAACTACCGTGAGTTCTCGAGATCAGGAGCCGTATTTTCTATTCCCACAGTGCCTTGCGTGGCATAACTTACACACTTGGCATCTGATGAATGCTTGTTGAGTGGGATTGCACAAGAGAAGGGATGCCTGTCGAGTCTTCAGATGGGTCAAAGGTAGAGTAAGGCGGGATCCCACCTTCACACGGAGCAGGATGGTGGTGTTAAGCTTGGGACATGGCTCCGGGGGGAGAGGGTGAGACCAGGCCGGCAGACCTTGCAACGGGCCTCCACAGTAGCCCTTCCAGCACTTTGGCTTGTCCTGCATCCTTCTTTCCAATCATTGTGCAGTTCAGAATTTTGTAGGTATGAATCAGAGAATGCCCAAGGGGACTACAGAGAATGTATGTGATGTGGAGATTGGAATTTAGTGACACTGGAGTGCTTGCTGTACAGATTCAGGTTTTCCAATTGTTCATTCGTGTTACAAAATACCTACTGAGCACCTGCTTTGTGTCAGGCATTATGCTAGGTGCAGGGGATGCACATAGTCTGCATGTAGGGGCCAAACTTGACAAGTGACACCAAACACAACAAGGATTCCTGATGCATATAGTGCAAAACTATAGGATTGCATGGTAAACACTATAGCCCTGCTGCTTAAAAGCTGTGTGGCAGGTCACCACACGATTCTACTCAACACTCACCGCTGCATTACTGAGCTGGTGTTTGCTAAGTAGTTTGTGAGGCGGGTTGGGAGGGCTCCTTTGGGAGCTCCGAGCTTCTTTGACACTTAGCCTGGAGAGGGACGGGCAGTCCCACCCCCAGCCTCACACATTCCTTTGTCTCTCGCTCTGAGGGAGGGAGAGTCTCCTCCAGATATCAATTTTTAATTCCTTTTGGTTGGCGGTGAAATAGAGGAGAGTGGCTTCTTTGGTACCTAAGTGTATGCATTAGCTTTTATTGGTAATTAAACTTCTGTGTTAGTCTATAAGCACAATGCCGATGGTCTTTTTTAATGAACATGGCTAGGAACCTGACAAAGACAGTATCAAATACATTCATTAATAAATAACATCAATGCTGTGCATTTGTAGGCCGACTTTTTTTTAACTTCAAAGAAGAGCTTTCATATCTATGATCTCACCTTGCACTACATATTATTATTTTAAACTCCTCTCTAGGGGCAGGTTATTTCGTGGAGCTTAGCCAGTTGAGGTGAGGATAATGAAGACCCACCTCAGGCCACCCAACGTCACTCAGAGGCAGACCAGCCCTCACGCCACCGAGGCCCCTGGGGTCTCTCCCTGCTTGTTTAAAACCTAACGGCAAAGATGAAAAAGTACACTCATTTCAAGCTGTGCTGGGAACCCACCGACACTCGGGTCATGGGCGGGGGAACTAAGCAACCAGAGACTTTCAGGAACTCCTTTGGAGGTTCTACAAACAATGAAGAATCCATTATTATACTTCCAACTAATGTCGGTCATCCAGGAAGCCCAGTGTTGGGAGCCTTTGGTCCCCTGGGACTGAGATGCCTGCTCTTGTTTATTTTATCCCTGACTGTGGCTTCTTTCCTGCCTTCTACAATTTCTCCATGTGTGTGCTTTCCTTTTTAGGAAGATATTTTTATCTTTTTGTGCCTAATCTTTTAGCTTTTCCTGTTTGACTTCCTTCAGAGTAAAAAACAAAAAACAAACAAAAAACAAAAACAAAGAAACAAAAAACCCATGACATTGTTTTCCCTCAGGCTGGACTGTGGACTATAGAATGCCCTTACTCTGAAGTTGTTAGGGGGGCATTTAAAAAATTACTCAAGTAGAAGTCAAGAAAAAAAAAACATCCTTGATAGTAAGACTCCCCCCACCACCCTGTCTGTATTGCTCTAGGCACCAACCACTGTGTTTCCACATCACGTAAATCCAGGCTGTGTCCCCTTCCCTGGAGTGGACTCTGTATACTCCTCCAGATACCTCCCACCTGGGCATCTGATGAGATGACTGGACCCTGTAGGTGGTGGTAAATTCTTCCACCCTGATGACTCACAAAGCAAAAATAACTAACCTGTGATTAGCTATTTTAATTCTATTTGTAAGGGTGAGGCGAAGGACTAATCATCAGGTTTATAACTATCAGTTGGTCTCACCACCTTGCTACCACGGGACATCTGACACAGGTTGCTTCTTACTAGACACCAGTGGCCCTTCGGGAATTAGCTGCACCTTGCTTGCTCTTTTGAATAAGTGTAGCCTGTGCCGTACTTTGCACTCAGTAAATGCAGTACAAATGCAGCTTATCACATCATTTGGTCTCTCTGGGTCTCAGCTTCCTCTATGTAAATAGAGAATATGAGCAAATGATTGCTTATGTGTCCTCTAGTTTTAACATTCTATGGATCCTTTTGGACAGCCATTTAAAACATCTCCCATCTCCAGTCCTGTTTCTAAGCAACAGAAAAATATTTCTCTGGCCTCCATGCCTGACCTCTTCAGCCCACAGAGATGATTCTCAGGGAGCCTGAAGCATCCTATCACCTGCAATACACACTGATTAGTTAGCTGCTGATATGGCTGAGATTACTGTTTAGCTTTTCCTCTGTGTAGGTTCTGTCCTTACAATTAGAATGTAAGCTTCCCAAACCAGGTACTATATGAAATGTGCACAGTATTTGTTAAATAAATAAATATTGCATCAAGAAATAGCCATAATTCTACCTAGAAGGAATTCTGCACTTAAGGGAAGCAGGAAAATCAAGGCTGAACCTCGAGTTTGTGGTTTGGGACTCTTGGGGAGTGAAGATGGGATTTTTCAAGATAGGGAATCCTGCAAGTGAAACAGGTTTGGAGGAGGAAGGAGAGGGGGTAAAGTCAGAGAAAAGCTGCGTTCTGTACCTCCTTCTTGGAAAGCCTCAAAGAACATTAGCCAGGCAATGACTTTGAGACAGGAGATTCTGGCCAAAGGACCCTATTTTACCGTTGAGCCCAACCCTGCCCAAATAATTGGACATGGTTTTGGAAACACTGGGATAACATAAGAAAAGGAGTGGGACTACGAAGGAGGCCTGCAGAACAACTCACCTTTAAGGAAGGGCTGCAGGAATTTGACAAGGAGCAGGCACCGAGGGAGGAGGAAGTTCTCAGCCCTGGGCTTTAGTCCTGGCTCCATCCCTCCACCAAAGCCCAGGCCCTCTCTTGCCCTGGAGCCAGCAAACACGGGGGCATACTTTGAATGAGTAGCGTTCTTTTGAAGGCAGAAGGCGCTCACAAGCACTTCCAGATTCCAAACCTTTAACAACACAGAAAAAACCCCCAAATGTTCTGAGTTCATTACTTACTCATCATCTGGGAGTATCTTCAAACTTCCCTTTAATGTTTCATTTCAATCTCAACAGCGTCTGTTTTCAACAATTTTCTTAGGTGTGTATGGAAAGCTGAGAAAGGGTGAAAAAGAGGACAAGAGACAGTGCAAGGAGGTAGCTCCCGCAGGACCGGCGCTGGTGGGGCCGCGCGTGGGCAGCCACCATGGACAGCAGCTCCTCAAAGAGTTACACTAACATGACCAGGCGACCTACCTGAAACGAACATAATGCTGAATATGAACTGTAATTGAAAAATTAAAAGGAAACAACAAAAAATAAATGAATAAAAAATAAAAAGGATAAAATGACCATAGGACCCCACAAGGGATAAGGGACTTACTTTCGGTGTGATGAAAATGTTCTCAGATACATGCAATCGTGGTGAGAGATGCACACCTCTGTGAATATATTAAAACCATTAAATTGCTCACTTTAAAAAGGGTGAATGTTATGATATGTGAATTGCCAGTCAATAAAACTGTTAATTTGAAAAAAAGAAGAAACTGCAAGGGGGATGAACACTTTCTTTTCAAGACATATTTTCTCCGAATAGTGACAAATTCATGACATGCTGTTAGCTTCCTTCATTCCTCAAATGCTTTACTTACCTCCACGGCTGTGTGGTGGCCAAAGAGACACTTGCTCTCATCCCCATCCCTTTTTCCCAGAATAATTTGAGGTGGTAAAATCAGTCTCTCTAACTGAGATATCCTTTTCTACTTGGAGAGCAAGTAGCATCCAACTCTTGGCTTCTGACATGTGTGTGCCCATGGGGAGCTTTGTCTTGACATTCCTACGACATCACATGGGACATGTTTGTTTACATAGTTTATTGTCCATTTCTTAAGGTGACTTTTCCAGAAGTCAGGCTGCCGAGGTATAATTCACATTCAGTGAAATTCACCCTTGAAAGTTTTCCAATTCTATGAATTTTGCTGAAACATTACAGTCTGGTAACCATCAGCACACTTGAGATACACACCATTTCCATCACCCTAAAATGTTCCCTCATTCCTGTCTCCCCACATCCAGGACCTGGCACCCCAATCTAATTTCTGCCCTTAGGACACTTCAATTTCTATTCTGTGTTTTCATAATTCCTCCCGGGATCAATCTCTCTGCCAGGCAGGATCCAGCTTTGTATCCTTTTAGTGCCCAGTGTGGCACCTGGTACCTGAATGTTGCTCAGTAAATAGATGCTGAATAAATGGATGAACCACTTGTTTTTTAGATTCTCCCAAATCCTATCAGGGACTCTGCTCTCTGATTGCCAGGATGTGCCATTTGAAAAGGGGCCATTAATATTGGGGAAATCTTTTTCCTAGAGTTTTAATTTATACAGTCTAAAAAAAAAATGAGCCACAGTGATTTCTAACTGCAGAGATTTTGCAGAGCATTTTAAACATTTCCTTAGACTTGGGGCTTACAACTTTGTTTGCTCAGCCAGCAGTGATCCTCTCTCCTCTCAACTTGAATAAACAGATGGAAATAAAATCTGGGACCAAATGCAGCTTCTGCTCTCTCCTCCTGTGGTGGCTCCCTGTCTCTGCTCCTTCCACTTCCACAGGGCAAGGGCCAGGCTCTCGTCTAGGACTTCCTTGATTAAGTTCTATGAGATTCCAGATCCACGTCAGGAATCTGACACCTCCTGGAGACAGACCTTGACCTTCTCACCAGGCAGGGTGTGGCCCTGTGCAAAGCCACCTGCAGCTGGCTCATCTGTTAGGCTTAGATTCCCTTGGTTCTTCTGATCTGATTCCTCCTTTATCTTGACATGAATCAGAAAATTGGCATTCCCAGAGTAATTGCAAGAGGCAGTGACCAGAATTCCCCCTTGCCTGACCAGTTGTGTGAAATGGATTAGTCCTCAAACAGAACTGCCCTTCCTTGAAAGGGGTGGTGCTTTCCACCAGACTGGCCTCCTGCCCTACCCAGATGGTCTCTGTGCCCTTCTGTGGGTTGGCAGGCTCCTGCTGTGTCCTCTGCTCAGGGGGCAAAGCCTGAACAGCACAGGCACCACGAAAGCCCACATGTTCCCTTTGGGAAAGTTGCAGCTCGTCTCCAAGATGAAGCCTGACGTAGGCATCAAATTGCATCGGAACGGAACCCCATTCCCCTTCTTTCCCCTTTGCCCCCACACTTTGCCCTGTGACTTCCCTGGAGCAGCTCTGGTGGAGGGCAGTTCCTGCTCCTAGGTGACAACGCAGTCCATAAGGCTGTATCCTGCCAAACCTTTCCAGGTGTGAACTCCGGATTCAAGGGTGGGGTTCTGTCACACGCCGCTCAATAAGACACCAAAAAGGTATTAATTTTGGACGCATGGAATAATTGTGCAGTTCCTAACCCTGTGGACAGATACAACTTTACTCAATGGAAAGAAGCCAAAGAAATTCTCTGTACAGTAATGATGACAGGCGTGTGTGTGTGTGAGAGGGAGAGAGAGAGAGAGAGAGAGAGAGAGAGAGAGAGAGACAGGCTCACTGGGGATGGGGATGCTTCAGAAAAAGGGGAAAAACAGAGGGGAGAGAGAAAAAAGAGCCAAGGAGAGGGAAGCTTCTCTTTTCCCCGAAGCTGTGTAGCTGTGTTTTATCACTGCACAGCAGGAACCCCGCTTCAGCTCCTTTCGCAGGGCGCGCACGGACGCAGACCCCCCTACAATAAAACGAACTGGCCCGTGCACAGCGGCCACAGCCCCGGGAGCCGTGCTTCTACCACGCATCGGCGCGTGCGCGCGGGCGGCGGCCGGGGCCCCCCTCCCCCGCGCGGGCCCGGAGGGCGGGCGGGGCGCCGTGGGGGCGGGCGGGGCGCCGTGGGGGCGGGCGGCGCGGCTGGTGGCTCCGGGCCGCAGCTCCCGACGCGGCGGTTCGGGACGCGGCGGGGATGGAGACGGACGCGCGGGACAGCGTGGCCGCCTGGTGGGACATGGTCCTGCGGAACCTGGCGTGAGTGCGTGCCGCCCCGGAGCGCCGGGGCAGCTTGGGCGGCCCCGGGATGGGGCAGGGGCAAGGGGCCGGAGCAGGGCACGTCCTGGCCGTGACGGGGGCGCCCTGGCCCGCCTTGGCGTCCGAGGCCGGGCCCTGTGGCTCCCCGGGGTCGGCGCGGAGGGCTCCGGATGCCCCAGAGCTCTGTGAACCCCCGGGGGCCCTTGGCGCACCCCTTTATCCTCAGCCCCTGCCGCCCCCAGCGGGACTTGAATTTTTAGGAACTTAAATCGCTTTGGGGCGTCTGAAATGGAAGTTCCAGGAAGATGGTTCGGGTTCCTATAACAATCTCTTGTCCTCCTGGACCATTTCACTAAGATGCAGGGCGGATTTAAAAAACACTCATCACAGTGACAGTAGTGATCTGTCTTGTCGTCTTGGATGGCGTCCTTGTAGGTCAAGGGCCCCAAGCCAGCTCCCTGAGTGTGCGCTCTCCGGCACATATTTAAAGAACAAACACCCCTCCACAATGCTGAAGATGGATAATAATCGTACTTTGAAACCATAAGCTGGCACTGCCTGTGCAAGGTCTTAGGTCCTTTAAATCCGAAATGTCTATGTCAGTGGGTTTTTAAAGTTTTCTTTCTCCCATGAATCTTTGGCATAAACAGTAAGTAATCTGTAAACGACCTGAATTGAGACGCACTCTGTTAACCAGTTTTGTTTACAATGAAGCCACGTATTTTTTTTTTTTTTTCAGCTTTAACCTGTTGCTCAACAAATATTTATGGAGCTTATCCCTGTGCTAGACCCAGTGGAATGTAGGAGAAGCATGCCATGCCCTGTGGCTCTTGTCGTCTGGGGCCTGGGACGGACGCGGGAAGACAGGGCTACTGGTGGGAAAGGAATCAGAGAGCGATTAAGGGCCAGAGGGGCGCCCTGGTTATGAGCTGTGGGAGGCGTGAAAAGAGAAGGAAGGTCGCCATGGGAAGGTCTGTCCAGAGAGGCTTTGGCAAGGAAGAGATGCTCGAGTGAAGGAAGGGGAGGTTTGGGTGTGAGGAAAGAAGGACACAGATCTGCCCTGGTGCTCGGCGATCAATCCGTGTTGGCTGACGGGAGGGGCACAGAGGGTGGATGGGAAGTGTGGCTTAATATTTGTCGTCGTTGTCTGGCCAAGGGTGCTTAGATCTGGGCTTCCCACGGCTGGTTTGCGGATACCCCTGGCCGTGAAGTGTGAGTGATTTGCCCCGTAGCAGCTCAGACGCCACCAGGTTTCTCCATTAAGAGTCACCCCGTTAGGGTCTGTGGCCCTCGTGGGGTGCGGTACAGTCATAGCCACAGCTGGTCAGAGGGCGGGCAAAGCAACCCCGGAGCATCAAGGTGGCTGTTTGATGTGGCTGGCCGCTGGTGGGGACTGGGCGGACACTGCCTCCCCGGCCCAGTAAGGTCTGCTAGCCACTGGAGACTTTTGGTCCCCTGTGATGGCCGGGAAGTCAAATTGATAAGCCCCTAGTTCAAAGGAGCCGCTGTGCATTATTGATGTTCCGAGGGGTCCGGCCACTCCGTTCTCCTCCCACAGCGCTTCTCCCAGAAGTGCCTTGAGCTCTCTGAGAGAAGGGTCCTGTATGAGTTATTCTTTAAAAACAGGAACGTATTTCCTTCTGCTGCCTCTGCCCCCCAAGTCCCCTGCTACCTTCAGAAGATAACTTAGCGGGAGCCTAAGAGGCGAGGCAGCCCGAGGTCACGGCCAGGAGAAAGTCAGCCGCAGCGGCCAGCTGGAAGGAAGCAGCATGGACATCGCGTCCAGTGCTGCCAGCTGGGGCTCGAAGCGACGTGCCTAGGTTTCGATCAGAACAATGCCCTCTGTTTCCTACCACCTTGATGGAGGCTATTTTACAGTATCACCCAACCGTCGTTTCCATTTCTTGCTGTTTCCATGAGTGGGCAGTTGCCCACATCGCATGCATTTGAAGGGCTCGTCCCCGGCACCCGCAGCCCACACGCCGTCCCCTCCCTGCGGAATTGCGGACACTGAGCAGAGATCCATTACCGCCCTCCGAGCCTCTTCCCGACACGCACACGCGTCTGACTTAAGTTATTAACGCTTGAGGGAGAATGCTTTCAGAGGTCTTCTTTTTGACACTTTGGTATCAGAAGGCCTCTGAGAAGACAGGCAGGAAGGGTGGGGGGAGAAAGTGGGAGGAGGAAGGGTCCCTGTGAGGGGACCGATGCCAGAGGGGAGACGGGGCTCCTGAGACAGCCCTTCCTCTCAGAGCTGAACTTTGCCCGCGATCAGTCTTACTCCTGGATTTAGTTTTGCTTGCCTGGATGGCAAGTTGAACTCAACAGGAGTCTGAGAGCTCGCTGGAGGTCATCGGAGAACTTTGGGGCCTGACAAAGCTGGGTACATGTGGCCCTGCTGTTCACTGGCTTTGTGACCTTGGAAAAATTACTTAACGTTTCAGACTCCCCATTTGCAAAGTACAGGTAAGAAGTTATCTGCTGAAATGGCTCAGGCCTCGCGGAGAACCAGGACAGGGGAAGCAGTTCATCAGAAATGCTTTCCCGTCCCCTGGCCCCAGGATTTGGTCATGGTGAGCTGCCTCCGCACTGACCGCTCCCAACTGGGAAAGGGAGTTATTTAATGGAGGACATGGACACAACTTGGAGGCAGGAAGTGGTGACAGTGACTTGTAGTCCTCATTTCTCAAAGGTAGGAGACAGTCAACCCTCATGAGAGATAAGGCTAGAGACAGGAGGCATTAGTGATCCCTCACGGACAAACGTAGCTGTCTACTGACGTCTTGCGGTTTGGGTCACATCCTACAGGGGACCATGGGATAAACGAGCTGTGCATGGCCCCACTGTGCCCCACTCCCTGACCGGGCCCCAACCCTGCTGTAGCCAACTTCGGGGTTCTGCCGTCCTCCCCACCCCGGGTCCCCAACCTGCTTCTCGTGCTTTCTCTCACCAGGGATGTGACGTCAGGAGTGGAGGTTTCCTCTCATTGGCTCATTTCTTCCTAAGACGCAGCCAGAAGAGTCAGGATCTGACGATTATTCGCTCACTGCTTTAGACTAATTAAGATTATAAAAACACATACAACACTGAATTGTGATTTGATTAAAAACTGTGACAGCTGTTAAACTGAATCTGTTTTCTGATGACTCTGGGGTCCAGCCTTGGCCCTCCCTGGGGCTACACCGAGGGGGAAAGCCTGACTCTGGTGCATCCGTGTTCCCGCCCCCCTGCCCTGTGGCTGTAGGCCTTTGCAGCAGCTGGCTGGGGCCCTGCTTTATTGCTTTTCAGGGTTGTCCTCTAAGCCTCTACAGAACTAATTACATATAGTTCTGTAATGCTTAACTGCCGAATTACCTAGAATTCCCTGTGTTAGTCTCAAAGAGTTGATTTGGACCATAAGAGAGAAAAGCAAACCAAGAGGAAACCTCGGCTCATGTCGCACCCTTGTCCTCACTACCCTGCAGATGTGTCCCACACCGCTGCGCAGTGCTTGGAAGGAAAATTGCCGCTCAGTACAACAGCTTTTCTAGCAAATCACTGAAAGAACACATTTTCCCTCCTCTGATGGACATGCTAGTATTTTTTAATTTTTGTAAGTATATACCCTTCATGCCTTTGCCTATATGTATTTTCCCAAATAAACTACCGTCTTTAATGTGGTACAACAAAAAAGACATGTCAGTTATAAAACTGTGGCTAGGGCTAAATGGTCTGAGCCTATTTCATATTGACTTTGGGATCTAGCTTGAGTCCTTGCAATCTTTTGGAAATAGAAAGACATGGCCTTATGGGTAGGGTTTCATTTCAGCTCAGTCTTCAAGTCAGCTGTTAATATGGATGCCTTACAGCTTACTGTGTTGTCTGCTTTTTTACTTTCTCTTCTTACCTATATTCTGAGAGAGAGGGAGGGAAGGAGGGAGAGAGAGAGAGAGAGAGAGAGAGAGAGAGAGCGAGCCGGTCGCAGGCTGATGGTAGGACTCTACGTGCCCATGTTGTTTCTCCTGAGTGCTGTGTTAGTCAATGCAGGACACAGTCCTTCTAGCACATGGCTAATGTTCTCACCTGCATACCTGCAGGTTTATGTTTATTATGGACATTTCATGGCTTATGGCTAATGAGTAGGTTTCACTTAAAAAATTATTACTTGACAGTAGCAGAGCACTCATTACTTGTTTTTATGTCTTTTTTAGGGGAATGGTCTCCTCTGCTTTTAGCTTGAGATAAAGATAAGGATTGAATAAACTCTACATGTATCATGAGCTACTACACTGATAGTATTTTAAAATCAGCTTTAGGTTTTTTGGGGGTTTTTTGGCAACTCCTCTGGGGGCTAGTTTTAGTTTATAAAATGAAATTCTTTGCTAAGAATTTCGTGTGGTAGCTTGCAACTGAGAAATGTGTTAACCACAGGCTGATTACTTTTTTTATTGTGATGAAAAGACTTGGAATTTGATTCTGGGAGTTGATAATGATTTCTACTTTCCAGTCAAAGCACCATTTCTTGTGGATTTAAAGGAACCAGAGTTAATGATCCCTCATACAGTGAACTTCTATATCAAAGTTGAACCTGGGGTGATTCTGGGAATCTGGTGAGTGCACCGACTGGACACGGGGCTGCTGGATGGACATGGTTCTCATGTTACAAGGTGAGGGTGCGCAGTGCTGTGCTACTGGCATGTGGAGAGGCTGGTGTTCCTTGGAGGCACCTGGAAGCCATTGCCTACACCTTCCCTGTGTATTAATAGTTAACCTGCTTGAATTGGCTTTTTAGGAACTTTACTTTGAGTGTGACGGCTTTTAGGTGTGGCCTTGTGCTGAGGGCTTTCCCCAGGTCTGAAGGATCTGGCCCCACCGCCCTTGCACACCACCCTGCCCCCTCTACGCCTCACCCACTGGGCTCCTTGCATCCCAGGCCACACTCTGACAGGACGCGCTCTCTCTGCAACATCGATCTTTTTGCTGCTTCTGTTTCCGCCTTTTGGCTAACTAACCTGAAAAGCCTACTCATCTTTTGGGTCTCAGATTGGTAATTTTCAGGGAAGCCTTTTTCATCCCCAGTTTAGGTCTATGTTAGTGGTGACCTGTGCTTGTCTTTTATGGCATTTATTCCCATTGTGATTAAATAAGTGTTTGTGTGATTATTTGGTTATTATTTGTCATTCTTACAAGACTATAAGTTTTGTAGGTGACTTTGTGGGTGGGTTTTCATTGCTTAGCACAGTGCTTGGCACAGAGAAGACACTCGATAAATAGTTGTCAAATGAAGTCATGAGCATTCTCTTGTCTCTTTTGCTATGCTAATTGTAATGTTTTCTTCTGTTTGGTTGTACTGTTTGTGTGGCTGCCATTTCCCCAGGGCGCTGCTTTACAGTGCGTCTCCCTGAGTTTAACCATGTGATCACAGAATGCTTAGGAACCAATATGGGTTCGCATTACTTCTTCTTCCTCGTCTACAGGGTATAGTTCATCTAAGAAGGTTGGAATTTAAAAATCTTTTTATTCTTTGCTCTTGCCCCGTTGGTCCCTGGGTTGGTGAATCAACTGTCTGGTTGCCTTATCTAGCTGGCAGTGATGCCTGTCTGCTCGGGAACCCTGGGGTTTGAGGTCAGACTCTGCCCCTAAAGACTGAGAGGACTGAAGCTTGTCGTCATGTAGCCAGTTCTCTAAGTCAACTTACGACATGTCATATGGCAGAGTTTATATTTTCAGGGTCCATGCATTGGATTAACGAGGTGGAGGAAGTGCAGCTCAGACAGGTGTTAAAAATCACAAGGTCACTAGATTTCTTAAGTAGAATAGCTCAGTTTCATCTTAAAATTCTTTTCTTCTACCTACACTGGTTTCCCTTTAAATTCTTTCCAACTTGTCTATTGAGCCAAAGCAATAGCAGGCAGCAAAGACCTATTATCTTGTACTTATTTCCACTCAGTGGACTGTATTTTGATGGATTGCACCTAAGAACTGCAGTCTCGGAAGATTAGGTGTAAGAGCCAGGAGAACTACAACAAATGGTTTAAAAGGGGGTGTCTGTGCACGGGGGGGCAGGTCAGGCAGGGCAATCGTGGTTTTCATTATAGATTTTTTGTGGTATTTATTTTAATATTTTCTATATGCATATGCTACTTAGATAAACATTATTAAAACATGAATTTATATGAAATATCTTTATGTGATGTGTCTCTATCTATCTATCATCATCATCTATCTATCTGACTGGGATAAGGAGCGTTTCAAACGTTGGCGAGGACGGAGAATTGTTCTGTCTGTGCCTGCTTGTTAAAACCTTTCCTTGCTCTCCAGGCACACGGTTCCCAGCGTGCGGGCAGCAGATGCCAAGGGGAAGGACCGTTGCTGGTATGAAGCAGCCCTTCACGATGGCAACCCGATTATTATTTATCTTCATGGCAGTGCAGAACACAGGTCAGTGCCTTTCCTGGAGTGAAGGACAGGGCTCAGTTTCCAACTCTGTAAGCATGTGTCCACGTGTTTTTGGGGGGTGTTCTGGCAGCAGGCCTCTCTTGAAAACATCCACATATTCTGTATGTTTTATAGAATAATGTGGATCCTTAACTGAAAGGGACACTAACTTTCAAAATTTGGGTAGATTTCCAAGAAGGTAATGGTTCCTTTACCCCCTAAGAGTGTCTGAAATGATGGATTGAACCCATGGATGACTGGTAAGGGAACAGGAATGAGAGAACGGAAAAAGAGCAATTTCCATATCAATGGTCTTTTCACAAAACTACAAGAAGATTCCTTTATTTAGCATGAATCCTGGTAATCAGAAGTAAGTCCTCCCTACGAGAGATCACCGGGAATTCTGACTGTAGGTGCTGGGAGCCACCTGACCAATCGCAGCCTAGAATACTGATGCCTCAGCTCGCTCTCGGGCCCCACGCTTGCTCCGTAATGATGGCCCCCCTGAGCCTGCCCCCCCTGAGCGGGGCCCCCCGGAGCCTGGCCCCCCTGAGCGGGGCCCCCCTGAGCGGGGCCCCCCGGAGCCTGCCCCCCTGAGCGGGGCCCCCCCCCCCAGCCTGCCCCCCCTGAGCCTGCCCCCCTGAGCCTGGCCCCCTGTGGTGTGCTGCCAGAGCCTTCAGTGGGCCTGTGTAATCACAGTGGCTGGCGACTAGTGGATCTGACTGCCCGTCTTCAGCTTGGGGGAGAGGTGACAGGCCTCAGAGACCCACAGACCTCAGGACTCTGTCTCTGGAGACACACTTTAAACTAAGTGACAAGCTCTGGAATCTGCCCCTTGGCTTCTGTACCTAAGTCTCCTTACTGTCATTTTCGGTCAGAGGACGGCTTTCTCAAGACTTGCCTTTGCTCAAGGGGCTTTCTTGAGGTGTCCATTTTTGGGTCACATTTACAAAGATTTCCCATGAATTTAACATTTTCCAACATTACTTAACATTGTCCCGATAGTGTAAACTTGGGCATGGTGCCACAAGGTACTTATGTAAAGGGTCCTGTGGGTCACACGTCATGTCTGCCCCTCTGTGTGAATCCGCGATTGCTCTCGGTTATCACATATTTACTGACTTTGGGGTCGCCCTCCGCTTCCTCCTGTCCCCTGCCCAGAAATCTCAACGTGCCATCGGCAGTACTGAGCTGAATGGAGGCCAGGTGGGAGGTTATGCAGAACCTTGTTGAGAACAGGGTTCTAGACTTGGGACCCATAAAGGCCCTAGAGGGGCCATGAAGTCTCTCACCAAAACTGTACATAAAATTTGAAATGTCAGTACATTTTTTCCCCTGGGAAATGGGTCCATAGCTTTAATCATGTGTTCAAAGGGGCTACATGACCCACTAAAGTTTAAGAAACTTGGCTCTAGGGGGTTCCCTGGTGGTGAAGTGGCTAAGGCTTTGGCGCTCTCAATGCTGCAGCCTGGGTTCGATTCCCAGCCAGGGAACTACCCCCCCACCCCCCCAAAAAATAAAAGAAACTTGTCTCTAGAACAAAATCCAAATGGTTTTTGAATCCGCTGCTTTGGAATGATCTTTCTCTCTCTTTTATTAATGTAGTTAATGGACTAGAGACAATGTGGCCATTTTGGAAATGTACCTCCAGGGCTGTGAGTCTCCTTCACATCCTCCTGCGCTTCCTGGCAGAGTGGACAGGGGACAGACAGATAGATCTTAGTTTAGTGAACATGATATATTATCCTTTGTTCTGAAGAGCCACTTTCTGGAACTGATTTTCCTTCAGCTTCTAAAAGTCTTCTTAGAAATAAGTTTTGCCCCGCAGAAGTGTAAGGAGAGGGATTCAGATGCGTATCCACGAGTGTTGTGCTGAGAAGCACGGGCGCCCTGGGACCCAGCGACCGTGTAGAGGGCCGGGGCAGCCCCGGGGAGCCACCCATCCACCGCTCCCCTCGACACAGCCCAGGGGGCCGTGACACCAGAAAACGGTTCCTTCTCCTGGTTATCTATTTCTCTAACCTGAAAAAGAAAGGTGTGAGACCAGGTTCCAGCAGCATGGTAGTGATTGTTATTGAAGTTGTCATCCCATTTCCTAATTCTTGCCATTTTTGGTTTTTATTTTTACCCTTTTCTACAGGGCAGCTCCTCACAGGCTTAGCCTCGTAAAGGTATGTCTGAAGAGGCCTCAAGGCACTGAATGTACATCTCCATTTACTCTCTTCTGGGCTACGGCCGTACGATCGTCCTCAGCCCTGTGCTCCCCAGAGTGGGTTTGGTGTCTGGGGCCCAGAGTCCCCCGAATGGACTTCTCTTCCTGCATTGAGCATGGGGGATCAACATCGATGTGAACATCTGAGTCCCAAAACACTTTCGTGAATTTATTATCTTCATCACCAGATGGAGTTGAAGACATGTTTATGTGGCTTTTTTCTGAGGGCTGTGGAATGGGTTGAGAGAACATACTAAGTATGAAAGTCACTCCTACAAGAAACCACCATGTGTGTGTGTGTGTGTGTGTGTGTGTGTGTGTGTTATGGGATAAAGACACAGAATGTCTGCTTTTAAAAGTTCTTCCGGCCCTGGCTCCGGCTCCACGAAAGGGTTTGGAGAGGGGGACAGCCTGCTATCTGAGGCGTCTGTCGTGCCTGACGTGAGGGAGATGGCAGGCTTTCCGCTGAGCCATCTGACTCAGAGCTGGCCCGGCGAGCTCTCTGCTTATCGCCTCCCACACTCTAGTTAGGCAATCTCTGCTGCAGGTGACCAGGAGGCTTGCCCGGTGACTGACCACAGGATGGGATCTCTCCTCCCACGTGGCAGCTCCCACCTCAGCTCCTTCCTGATTTAACAGTATGCGTGAGGCCCAGACTCCTGCAGCGCCCAGTGTCCCCAGCACCTGCCGGCACTCCCTTCTCCTGTTCAGACAGGAAGCTCCTCTTTCACCGCTGCCTTCTCAGAGCTGACTGGCGGAGCAGGGGTGGGCTGGATGCAGGTTTGCCTAGGAGGACGATGCCTATTAATTTTTAGGTTTGCTTTTCATCCTGCATTCCATTCTTGGCACTTTGCAAGTGGGATGGTGGTGAAGCTGATGTCTGTGAGAATATGTATGTTCTTTCTCCTCCCACTCTTGGCAAAGCTGAACTGTAGGTGTGAAAAGCAGCCAGATCCTCCTTGCATGGTGGGGAGGTATGATAAGACTTCTTCCCCCAGGCACATTCTGGATACCACTCACCACACTCATCATTTCCGGGCCGGACCAAACCTCCATTGCCCATTCCTTTTCTCCTTTGGATAGGTGACTTCTTTTAAATAGTGCTGCTACAGAAAACTTCAAGCATTTAGTTTATTCCTCTTTGGGAATTTTTTTCCTAGATATAAATTCTGAGGAGTACAATCTGCTGCTGTTTTTTGCACAAAATTTGGACATATATCAACCCAGGTGCAAATCTTGGCCGGGCCTCTAACCATTTGAATGACCATGAACAAATTACTTAAAACTCTCCAACGCTCAGTTTTGTTTGTTTGTTTTTTTTAATGTGTCAAATGGGGATAACACCTACTTTATAGGACTATTGTGAGAATTTAGTTTTAGAAGTGTCTACACAGTAAAACGTGTCCTTTTCTCTCTCTTCTCTTTGTCTGTCTTTGTAATTCATTTCATTGAAAATTGTTTTCATGTTCTTTCCTCATTTATCTACATGGGGCTTAGCAGTGGTTTAATGTATTCCAATGATCTCTTCATTTTTGATTGGTATTACCTCTTTATCTGTTTATACTTAATACATGTATCTTCCTATTATTAGATTGCCTCTCCTACAATTCTGTGTCGAGTTCATATTCTCAGGGGAATTCTTAAAAAAGAATTCCAAAATATTTTACCAAATACCAAATATTTTACTATATACCAAAATATTTTAATGTGATCTCATGTAATCTTTCAATAATCCTGAAGGCAGCTACTATTGTTTTTCACTTCTGAGAATAGTATTTACATATTTGAGTTCTAAGTGGCTCGCCCAAGGTCACAGAGCAGGTAAGGGGCAGAGCCCAGGTGACCACACGCTGTTAGACCCAGCGGTGCCACAGTGCCATGCTGCTTTCCTTCCTCCCTCCCGAGTCTGATCTTCCCAAGATGGAAGTCAAATACCAGATTTCAAAAATCTATCTTCTCCCTACCTGTTGAACCATCACAACTAGGGTTATGGAAGTGTTGAGGATGTTATACCACCTTTCCTGTTTATATCTTCCGATTGAAGTGGTAACAGCTCCTTTGTCATTTAGGTGCTGAGTGATGGTGGCTTTCATGTCTTGTCTGTTGACTACAGAGGTATGTGTTAAGAATGGTGTACAGAGATTTCCCAAGAAGCAGGAGGCTTTTGCTAACCCTCCCTTCAGAGGTGGTGATACTGTGTTTGCCTTCCCTTGCTGCCAGGGTTCGGGGACTCTACCGGTAAGCCCACGGAGGAGGGACTGACTGCAGATGCTCTATGTGTCTATGAGTGGACCAGGGCGAGAAGCGGCAGCACGCCTGTGTGTCTCTGGGGCCACTCTCTGGGCACAGGGTAAGTGGGGTGTGAAGATGGGTCCTCAGGTGGTCCCTGGGGCTTTAGGCAGCAGTGAGCAGGGGAAGGATCGCTGATCTAGCAGACAGGATCACACGTCCCACATGTGGCCATAGACATTGCCGTCTCAGGGTGTGCGTTTGTAAAACAAGGGAGGGTCCATTCAGCTCTGTGGTTATCTGTGACACTGAAGCCTGTTCCAGAACTCCCCTTGCACGTTTTAAAGAAATGGATATAGGGTCAGTAGAACCCTTGAAATTCTGTGCAGAACTTTGTGTTTATGTGCATTTTCTACCCAGGGGGTCCAGAGCTTTCAAAGATGCTTGTATTGGATGTTGCATTTTGTACTATTAATATTTACTTTACTGTTAAGTCTTGGCTTCACATATGTACTAATTTTTGCTTTACAGAGTTGTAACAAATGCTGCAAAAGTCCTCGAAGAGAAAGGTACTATAAAATGATTACATTATGTAATTTCTTGGCTTGAGGTGGGAAACTAAAAATAGGCAAGAGACTATTATGCACACTTTGAACACAGAGATACCTATAGCACCCCAACTTTACACTATTTCTGATAGTGTAACAAACTTTTTTCTGTTTAATATATATAAAACAGTAGCTGCTTTTCAAGATTATGAAATTATAAATAAATACTTAGGAAAGAGTTAAAATTACTTTTGAAAGAGCTGTCACTGTGAGATAATGATACATGTTATTGTGTAGTAATTTGGATTGTAGGAGAGGAGAACAACACATTATGAAATGACAGGCAGGGCCTGCTTGCTGCAGCTTTCCTTATGTAATGAGTGTGTTAGCATTTCTCCAAGTATGCTAACTCCTGTATCCGAATCTCCTGAGGGTGCTTTTCTACAACACGGCTTCCTGGATTCTAGCTATTCTCATGAATTAGGATCTCTGTGAATGGGACAAGATGATTTTGATGTGTTGAAAGCTTGTAGGCTCTCACATATATCCTAAACTTTACATGGCAATACCAGTCAGGCTGAGTTACGTAAACATTTTAAAGCAAGCCACCTGCTATATGCAATCGTAATTACGTATGTAAATAAACTAAACATTATTTCAGTGCTCCTCTAAGCTCTCATAGTTCTCTGTGCACAGTGCTGACAATGCTGTAATGGCTGGACTAAATACATAAATGAATGCTTCACGTCCTAGATAATAATGCAAGGATCTTGGAACACTTTTGTTCCATTTACATCCTCAACTTATGAACTCCTACCACAATGTATTTTAATTTTCTCTATATTACAAACTCCATAAAGCATTATTATTCTTATGTTAGAAAGTCAGTATTTAGATTTACTCTTTTCTTTGCTCTTTATTAGTGCCAACATTTTTGCGTTTCCATTTGGGGTTTCTGTTCTGCCTGTAAGCTGGTAAAGGATTCTCTCAGTTTGGGTCTGAAAATGTCTTTATTTCACTTTCATTTTTGAAGAATATTTTCACTGGGCAGAGAATTCTAGGTTGTCAGTCACTGCCGCAACATTGTGAAGATGTCATCCATTTCGTTCTGGCTCTCACTGTTTTTTTTTTAGGAAGTCAGCTACCAGTCTTACTATTGTTCCTCTGCAGATAATGCTTCCTTTTTCCTTCGGCAGTTCTTGAAATTTTCTGTTGGTGGTGGTTTTTCAGCAGTTTTCCTATGATTTTCCTAGGTGTGGGTTTCTCAGTACATATCCTGCTTGGGGTTCACAGCACATCTGAACTTGGTGGCTTGATGTTCACCTAGTTTGGAAAATTGCTGATCATTGTATCTTCTAACACTGACCATTCCCCATTCTTGTTCTCTCCTCTGGGACTATAATTGTATGCCCATGTTTTTAGCCCTGTTTCCATGTTGTGTATGTCTTCGAGGTTCTTTTCTGGCTCTTCCAGACTTTTTTCTCTTTCTGCTCTACTTTAGGTATTTTCTTTTAATCTATTACACAGTTCACTAATTCTTTTCAGCAGATTCTAACCTGGTGTTTAATTAATCTATTGATTTCTTAATTTCAATTAACTTGTATTTTTCAGTCCTAGAATTTCTGATTACTTTTGAAAGAGTTTAGTTTTCTGCTAAAATTTTTCTTGTCGTTGATTTCTTGAATATATTAAACACTTAAATATATATTTAAATTATGTGTCTATGTATGTAATACACGTATGTAAATATGTGTAAATAATTTTAGATGTGAGAATTTTAATACTTTACTATCAGCATAGTTAAGCTTTAATAATTATTAAAATTTGAATAATTTTACTGTTGGTTGTTTACTATAAGTTATTTTAAAGTCCATATATGATAACTCCAACTCCAATATTTAGATCTTTTGTTGATCTATTTGTATTATTGGCTGTTTTCCATGGGGGAGAGGTACTATTTTTGTCTTTTTTATGTCTAGTTATTTTTTTTTTTTTTTTAATTTTTTTTCCTTGTATGTGGGTAGTTCCCTGGCTGGGAATCGAACCCAGGCCGCAGCATTGACATAGCCCCAGCGCCTAAGCCTTAAGCCACTACACCACCAGGAAACTCCCTCTAGTTATTTTTAATTAAGTGCTACACATTGTTTATGGAAAATTGTAGACATACCTGTTCTGCTGTGTATAATATGCACTTTTTTGCCCTAATTAGTGAGAGAAAAATAAGGATGTTTATTATACATGGGTAGTACTAAGGTATTTTTCCTTGAAAGTTTGGGCCAAAAATGTGGGTGTGCATTATACACAGCAAAATACATTAATTTAAGGCTAGAGGTAATGCTATCTTCTTCTAGATAGAATTTCTTTTTCTTTTGAAAGGCTGTTATAGTAGGAGGAGAGCACGTTAATCCAATATGAGGTTGAGCTGATTTTAAGCAGGCCTTCAGTTTTTATGCAGGTTGGTCTAATTCTAGTTTACCATTACTCGCAAAGTGTTGTCCTTTGAGGTCATAGATTTACTAAGGTCTTCTTCCTTGTCAGATCCTGAAAGTTCTGTCTAGTTCTAAGCCTCTCAGCCACCATTGTTGTTTTCAAAGTTTCAACTCCTTTGAAAGGAAAGGCAACTCAAACTCTTGGCATTTTTCTTCTGGCACTGGCTCTCCAAAATCTCACTAAATTAGTAGCCCTCAGGTGCCTTCAAATATATACATACAACTCCCCCTCTGCCACACACTTTGTAATCGTTGTCAGAGGAAACGCTGGCCAAAACTACCCCGTCAGCCCCTGGCACATCCTTAACAATGAACTTCAGAACATTCCTCCTGCCCACTCTGCTTTGCCTCCTTAAGTTGCCCAAGCCATGAAAACGTGTTGTTTTAGAAGGTAGCAGTTCGCAATTACCACATGCATGGACATCTCTTGTGTGGGCAGGTGGGAGCTTGTTTAAAATGCATGTACTCACCCTCCTTACCCCCCTGAGGTTCTGACTTCTGACTCGGTAAGTCTTGTGTGGGGTCCCAGAATTTGCATTATTGGTACATTTCACAAATGACTTTGATGCAGGTAGTTCATGTACAAGACCTTGAGTAGCCATTATTTAGGCAAGGTGATATTTAAATACGATAGGAGAGTTATTTCTTTTTTGTTATTTTCAAGGATCCCCTGTTGATGCTATGGTCCTGGAAGCTCCATTTACCAACATGTGGGTTACAAGTATCAATTATCCCTTGTTAAAGGTGAGTCTTTTATACATCTTTAAAAGATGTCAAGGTGTTTCCATACATTTATGCTTATTAACCACATGCCTTCCTTACCTAATTTTATATGTTTCTAAGTTAATCTAATTTGGGACAAGTTATTAGCTTGTTGCTATTAAGTGGGGGAGTGGGATGGGGCACAAAGGCTTTGGGATTGGATAGTCCTTTTATTTTCTTCTAATAGATTGAGTGGCTTATTAAAAGCCAAAGCTTTACCTCTTATCTTTTACAATTTTTAATTGGTAGGCTTGATTTAGGTTTATCTATTATTACTATTATTATTTTAAAGTTCAAATGAAACTCTCACAAATTATTTTTGGCCCTATGAATGTCTGCCATATATCTTTCATGACTTTATGATAAGAAAGTCTTTGGAGAATTCAAGGAAGCTACCAAATGGTTTTACACAGCGCCCCAGGTAAAGACAACAATCTTTCTAAGAAGATAAAAGTACTGGGTGACAAGATGCAGTTTTTAAATCTGTTGTGTAGATTATCCTAATTTTATAATTTTATTTTAAATCTATTGCTCAATTGCTTACAGTTATACTTCCATATAAATGTTAGCAAATGAGTGAGAGTGGACGAGAGAAGGAGACAGATGGACAGACAAACAGACACAGGAGAAATTCTTAGAGGGGATACATGGCCCAAATTTTTAAATTATTGTTTAATGTTGCAAGGTATTCTTGGAGGTATTTTGATCTCTCTACTTTTGGAATTTTTTGTACAATAAATCATCATGGAACTTTCTGGAATATGCTTAATTCTTTCAGGGAAAGGTAACTCATTACTTCTGGGACAGCTAGTTCACAGAATTATATAATCCTGAAAACCCCTGTGCTATCTAAGGTCCAACTCAATACAGGAATCCCCACTACAATCTAAAATACTAAATGCTGAGTAATTTAAGATTTAATAAATGAAACATTTCGAATTGGTTCTAGACAATTGAATATTCATAACCATTAATTAAGCATCTATTATATTACTCTAATTACTAATAAATTCACTAACTTGCAGGTATTTAACAATTCAGATACAATCAATGCATTTTACTTTTCTTTTGAAATTTTATAATTTTGTAAGTTAACATAATGGGGAAAATAACATGATTTAACAAATAATTATAAACAGAATACCCATGTAACCAACACTTAGGTCAGGAAATTAGCATTATTAGTATCCCAGAGGTCTCCTATATGTCACTTCTCAATCCAATAACCCTCATCTTAGATGTGATCCTTAGCCTGAATTTTATGGTAATCATAACCATGCTTTCTTTACAGTGTTGTGCCCCATGTATACATCTTTAAGCAATATAGTTTTGTTTGTTTTGAACTTTATATATCAGTAGAATTGTATAGGATGTATTCTATTTTTTTCACCAAACATATATTTGTAGGATTTTATCTATGGTGCATAGCTATAGTCTGATCATATTTTTATACAGTATTTCATTGTAGCAATATACTACAATTTATTGATCTATTGATTGTGGACATTTGAGTTGCTTTCTGTTTGGGGTGATTAATAATATTATTATTATGAATGTTCAGGAACATGTATTCTGTAAACATGTGTACATATTTCACTGGAGGATACCCCGGAAGTGGAACTGGTAGATAATAAGGCAGCTTTAGTATAGTGTCACTCAGTTTTCCAAGGTGACTTTGTCACTCTACTCTCCCACTTACTGTGTATGAGACTTCCAATTGCTTCAATATCCTTGCCTTTATATCTTATTGTAGATTTTTATCTTTATTAAATTTATTGGGGTGACACTGGTTTGTGATTTTAATTTGCATTTCCCTGATGACTAATGAAGCTAGGGATTTTTTTCATGTTTGTTAGCCATTTAGATATCATCTCTTGTAAGATACTTGTTCATGTCTTTTGTTCATTTTTAAAATGAGTTGTCTTTATTTGTAGAAGTTCTCCATAGGAAGAGTCATTAAAATTTATTTGTATTGCAAATATATTCTATAATTTGGTTTTGCCTTTTTAGTCCCTTAGTGGTATCTCATAATGAAGATACCTAATGTTCCTAATTTCATGTGAACCAGTTTACCAACTTTTTTTTAATGGTTAATATTTTTAATAAAAGTATATCCTGTTAAATAATACCCTGCTTACCAAAAGATTATGGAGATACATTTCTATGCTGTCTTTTAGAAACTATTTTACCTTTTACATGTAGAGCTCTATCTCAGGTATGAATTTTTATATATGTAGGAAGTTAGAAGTCCACATGGCTATCCAGTTGGCCCAGTACCATTTACTAAATGGACCTTCCTCACCACTCTGCAGTGACATTTTTGTATATATCAGTCTCTCTCTCTTTTTATACATATCCATATATATGGGTCTGTTGGTAAATTCTCATTCCTCTCACATGTCTATCTGTGCATGCTCATACAAATACTATAATCCCTTAATTACTGTCGCTTTATAATGTCTTGATATTTGGCTGTGTAAGTTCTTCAGCCCTTTTTTTTTTTTTTTTTAATTCAACACTGTCTTCATTATTCTTGACCCTTTGCATTTCCACATATAAGGTCGGACAATTAATCCCACCAACTCATCCTAGAAAAAGTGCTACATCCCTCATTGCTGAGTATCACTACGGTCACCTTCGAAGTACTCCCCTTGGGAAGCTGTGCACCAAGGCCAGTGTCTAGTCCACCCTTCAAAGTAATTTTGGAACTCTTTTTCTGGAATGGACATGAGAGCTGTCCTTGTACCCAAAATCTGACAATTAAGTTAGCAAACTTGCCATTATGTGCTTACGTTGGCAGTGCTGTACAGACAACTCAGTAAGGTGTCATAGCTTGTCGAGCTTGCTAAAGTTATGGCACCTTACCAAGCTGTTTGTACAGTGCTGCCAAGTTAAGTGCACAGTGGCAAATTGGCAAACTTAATTGTCATATTTTGGCCATGATAACAGCTCTGATGGAAAGAGCAGAACAAGATGCAGCCTCAAAATAAAATGTGACTTTACCTAGTCTAGTTTTTGGCCTGATATACGTGGGACTCTAAGCTCTGAGTCAGGGAAGGTAGCTGTTTCTGCCATCCCTGGGGTTAGAAGGTTGGAGGGAGGTGGCATAATCTTCTAGAAGCAATGGCTTCTGTCATCCAAGACCAAGAAGGGGGACAGTCAGTGCTTATAGCAAGAGTTAATGACTTTTGGTAGTTTTTTCCAATACCAACTTAGATCTTATTATCTGTATTGTAGCTATTTTATTATTTATGATCTTAACTTTATTAGTCCCTTTTTCTATTTTCTTCAGATTTGTTATTTAAAAATTTTTGAGATAGTACTTAGGTAATTTATTTTCAGTATTTTCTCTATTCTAATTTATGCATTAAGGCAGACTCCACTTAAGCCACACTTCAGCTGCATCTCACAAGTTTTGAAATGTATTTTCATTATAATCTAGTTCAAAATGTTTTATAATATTGTGGCTTCTTTGACCTATGGGTTATTTAGAAGTATATTTCATAATTTCTATACATTTGGGGATTTGATGTTTGTTATTTATTTCTAACTAAATTCTATCATCATCATATTGAGAATGTACTCTGTATGATTTCAGGTTTTGAAACTTTTTCAGAGTTGCTTTATGTCCTGACATACAGTCAATTTTGGCAAATGTTCCATACGCTTGAAAAGAATGTGTTCTGTGTTTTGGGTATGTGCTCTGTATGTGTCAAGTTAGGTCAAGATTGTTATCATGCTATTCAATTCTTCTATATCCTTACTAAATTTTTTGACTGGTGGTTTTATCAGTTACTTAGAGCAAAGTACTAAAATATCTCACCATGATTGTAGAGTTATTTATTTTTATTTTAGTTAGGTCAATTTTTGCTTTAGTATTTTTTTGAGATTATATTATTAGGAACATACATCTAATAATAATATCATTTTTATATCTTTCATATGAGTTGATTTTTTTCATCATGAAATATCCTCTTTTATGATTAGTAATACTTCTTGACTTAAAACTAACTTTGTTATTAGCATACCTTTGTTTTGAATAGTTTGCATGATTCACCATTTTCTATCCCTTGACTTCCAGCTTTTCTGATTTCTTATATTTAATAGTATCTCTTATAAGCAGCATGTAATAGGGTTTTGATTTCTTTTCCAATGGGACAAACTTTGTTAATTATAGTATTTAGTCTGTTTATATTTAATATAATTATGACAAATATGTTTAAATCTACTCCCTTACTGTGTTCTTTTCTATTTGTGTCAACTGCTCTGAGTTATTTTGCCTCTACTTCCTTCTTTTCTTCTGACTTGGCAGCTATGTCTAAAAGAGAAAAGTCGTGTTGAATGTCAGGCTTCACTCTCTGAGCTTCCCTTCTCTCTGGGATCTAGACCACCCAAGACCTCACTGCCTTCATAGGTCTCTGACACCTTCAAAAAGTTTTTAAAATAATGTTTCCAGCTTTTCTAGTTGTCTTTGGCAAAAGATTTTGTCTATAACAATTTCTATATTATTAGAAGTGGGAAATCTCCCATTATTTCAAAGTTTGGAATTTAATTTAAAAATGTCATAAAACCTTATTTTAATAGGTACTTCAGTGGCTTAGAAATGTAACAGTCCTGCAGTATTGTGCCATCCTTAAGAACCATGCCTCTGGTGTCAGACTGCCTGGGTTTAATCTTCAGGGTAATGGCATGCCATTTAACAGCTGTGTAACCTTGGGCTAATGGCTTTTAATGCTCTGACTGCCTCTGTAAAGTGGGATATTAACAGTCTATTCAAGATAGTTGTGATAATTAAATGAAGTAATATATGAGAAGCATTTATAATAGTGCCTGGCACAGAGTTAAGTACTCAATGGCCATTAGCTATTTTTATTATCAGTGGAGTGCATGACTCTGAACATTACTGTTGAATAAGAAAGTGTATGCTGTGTGGGACATACAAACGTAGTAAAAGGCATAAGTCCTTACCTTCAAGGAGCTTCCTGTCTAGTTGGGGCATAGGAAATTAATGGGGGACATAAAGTAACCATAGGGATTTCCATGTGTCACTTTGGA
This sequence comes from Lyroderma lyra, assembly GCA_004026885.1. Lineage (NCBI taxonomy): Eukaryota > Metazoa > Chordata > Mammalia > Chiroptera > Megadermatidae > Lyroderma > Lyroderma lyra. The sequence goes on from PVJL010000038.1 coordinate 363,070, forward strand.
ATCAATTTCATTACTCAGAATAGGAAGGCAGCATGACAGAGTGGAAAAGAGCATGTGCTATGGAGCCAGAAAGATGTGAGTTCAAACTTGGCCTCTGCCACTAACCATTTATGACCTAGATAAGTATTTTTCTTCTCTGAGTTTTCCCATTTTTACATAATGGAGTTGATGCTGCCCGCTGCATGGGGTTGTTACAAAGATTAACTGAAGCAAAGTGCCCAGCTGCTACTAGGCACTCAAGAAAGCATGTTTTCTTTCCCCTCTTGATCCATATGAACTAGACTAAAGTAAGTGTTAGAGGAGGACCCAGAACGATAGTTTCAGGGTAGGAAGAATTCCGAGAAGAGAAGGGTGTTGTGTGCAGGTGAGGTTGACGAAGACAGACTGATGGGACCTAAGCTCCTTTTTTGGAGGTGAGGGAGAGCAGTTAGGTAACACAGAGGAGGGGAGACTGTGAGTCAAGGCACATGGCCGGAATGGAGCAATTATGTGTAATAAGATCCTTGAGAATCATATAGGCCTTCCCTATAAGATCTTTTTTTTCTTTTTTTCTTTTTTTGCTTTTTGGTATGTGGGTAGCTCCCTGGCTGGGAATCGAACCCAGGCCGCAGTGCTGATAGCGCCAGCGCCAAAGCCTTAAGCCACTACACCACCAGGGAACTCCCCTATAAGATCTCTCACACTCGTCCTTTTACATCCTCCCAGTGACTCTGAGTTTGGCATGATTGCCTCCACTTAGTGCTGAGGGAAATGGAGCCTTAGAGGCTTGCTCAATTGCCACATACCCTATAAGAGGAGGAAATGGGGCTCAGTCCTAGAATTTCTAACTCCAAGCAGACACTGGAGATGCACAGCCTTTAGAATGAAAGACTGTAGCCAGATGTGGATGAGCTTGCAGCCAAGCTAGGAGGTTTCTTTTTGTTTTGTCTGTGTGTGTGTGTGTGTGTGTGTTTAAAGTAGATAATATGGTACCTGCAAAGTTTTGTAACAGCAGATTTCATGTAACTGGCATTTTAAAATATTTATCTGGTGATATTCCAGAACAGAGAGGAGGCAGGGAGGCCATAGAAACCCATTGCTATGGTCTGGGCAGGAGGGGATGGTGTGACCTCTGAGTTTCAAAGGGGCACCTAGCTGGTGCGAAGTGAGGAATACGGGAGTAGCTGGCTTGAGCTGGCTTTCTTCTTACTCCTTTGGAATTAGAGATGAATTGTGAAGGGCTTCTATTGAATTTCCCTCAGAGGAGTCTTGATTCCAGGGGTGGTAGAATCATAAGACAAAGAAAAAAGAAAATGAAACTAGACAGTTTGCCCTTAGTATGGGTAAAAGGAGGAAAGAGGAAGAAAGGGCAGGAGAGACAGTCTTGGGTTCTTAAGACTGACTACACTCGAATTCAAATCATTTGCTGAGATCAGGCAAATGCAGACCAGATAAAACCCCCTGAAACCACGGAGGTTCCTGGAAACAGCAAGCCAAAGCCAAAACTGGGAAGCAGAAGTGTCTGTACGGGCCCCAACCTACCAATTCTGCACCATTCTCCTACTGATTTCTCTACAATGACATGAATTGCTTTTTAAAATCAGAAAAGTTTTTTTTTTAAATAAGTTTATTATATTTGAAAAGTTACTATTCTCTATATTACTATACTTGATAGTGGGAGACTATAACAAATGACATATTATAGCAACTAACTCTAATTTCCCCATACTCATAAAGTAGCAGTGATATACATAATCTAAAAATTGCTTCTACAGTGAACATGATTCTTTTCTTTTTAAAACTGTGAAGCTGAAGTTTACTGGCTTCAACCTACCTATTCTGCTCCCATTTCCTTTCTTAGGCAATTTTACTACACTTGTTTTTTACTACCTTTTTTTACTAATTTACTACATTTAATACCCTCCCTTCTGCTCCCCTCTCAAACACAACAGAGGAATACATGCAGTGTTTTGCTGTTTTTTTCTCTTTGCAAATCTATTTCAAGGAATCAAATCTGAATGAAATTCAGTCACAGTAAGATAAAAATGGCTGACAATAGTTTAGAGTGTACACCAGGGATATTTACATAATAGATTCATCTCATATTTAGCAAATATTTACTGAATGTTCATTAAGTACCAGGAACTTCTCTAGGTTCTGGAAATACCAGAGGGAATAAGAAAGTTGTGGTCCATCCTTCTACGAAGTTTATAGACTTGCTGGAGAGACAAACAGAAGACAAGTACACAATAAGAGAATTTTCAGTAGTAAGGAGTGCTGTGAAAGTAGTAAAATAATGTGAGAGGGAATGACTGGGTGGTGGGAGGGTAAGCTTCCACAGCTGGGTAAGGAAAACCTCTCTGAAGCCGTATCATCTGAGCTGAGACTTGCATGATAAGGAGCCAGCTGTCAAAATCTCCAGGTCTTGGGGTGAGGGACAATCAAGGGCAAGGGCTCTGGGGTGGGGTACCGGCTGATGTGTTCCAGGAGCAGAAGGCAACAGGGGTTGAAGATGGACAGGAGGGGCCTCAATGATAGGAGATGAAGCTGGAGATAGAGGCAGGAGCCAGACTGTGTTGGGCCTTGAAGGCCAAAGTGACGTTTGGGTTTAATCCAAGTGCCTTTGGCGGATGTTAAAACAATCACTAGTTTTCCTATAGCAGGGCAAGGGTAGAAGCAGGGGCCCATCTGGGATTGTTGGTATAATCCAAGCAAGAGATGAAGGGTGGGTGTGGGTGGGTGACAGTGGAAATGGAGAGAAATTAATGGATTTGGGATATAGTTTGGAGGTAGGATTGAAGTTTGTGAGGATGATGTAATATTGCTCAGGGTTCCTGTCCTTTCCTCATTTTCAGTTGAAATGGATATTTTTAGGGCATAGAAACCAATTTTACCTATTAATCAAAGTATGGTTAAAAACTGATTTAACCAGCATTCTATTTATTGGAATTGACCATTAAAGAGGAAATTCAGTATGTTCAGAATGGTAATTGTTGTATTTGGAGTCCTGTGGTCATTTTTAAAACCTAAAATGCATTTTAAAACATTGCAATATTAAGTCATATTCGAAAGAGTTTATAATGTTCAAATCCTTTAAAACCAATTATCAATGTATTGCATACTTTTATCATAATTTTTGACTAATCAGAATATTCTGTTCCCAAACTAAACTAGTTAATTATGTTTACTGTAGAAGCAATTTTTAGATTATTCACATCACTGTTCCTTTGAGAATATGAAGAAATAAGTTAGTGGTGCTATTTGTATTTTAAAAAATATACAGGAAGTAAAAACAACAAAATGTTAACAGTGATAGTCTATGGATGATGGGATTGTGATTTGTTTCTTCTGTGTTCCTTTCTGTATTTTCCAAATTCCCTACAATGACAAAATTACTTTTGAAAATCATAAAAGTTTTATTTTTAAAAATGTTTATTATATTTAGAAAGTTATTACTCTTATATTACCATAGCTCATTGTGGCAAACCGTACAAATGACATAGCTACAGGCCAAGTTTTAATTGTTTTTTTCTTTTAAAAAAATAGATTTACCGGAAACTTCCAGGATTTTTATGCACAATTATGGATTCCCTGAGAAGAGACAAAATAGTCTTCCCTAATGATGAAAAGTAAGCTAATGATGAAAAGGTGTCCACTGTTATATTACTATATCTATAGGATTCTTGGGGGTAACTATCATGTGACTTACACTGGATGGGTAAATGAAGTCTGAAAGAACAGATGGGAATTCTTAGGTGGGCGCTAGGATCTGAGGTAATAGATCTACACATTTTAAGTATATGATATTTTTCTCGCAACTAATTCAATGACTTCACAGATTCAGTACTTCCTCTGAAGTCAAAAAGGGAGTTGTAGATTTAGGGCCTATCAGGACCTTTTAAAGGTCCCCTAGGGTCTGGCCTAATAGTCCTTGGGGGATCCTTGACTTCTGGGTCTTATTCCCCAAGTAACCCAAACGATCCACTATCCAGCCTACTAACCTTGACAGCAAGTGCAATGACTAGAATTTGGCAAGTTCCCCTCTCACAGCTGGAGAATTTGAGTGACTGCAAATAGGTAGTTGTTAACAGTACTTTTTGTATTTTAACACTCTGGAGGGATGTTGACATTCTCAGCAGTAAGAGCGAGTCACTGTTGCACGGCTGGATCAGTATCAGAACTTGGGGCAGGGGGACAGGGAGGCCATGCTTGAGAATGTCACTGGAGTGAGGAACAAACCATGCCTCATGCCACAGCCTTTCGGAATGATCAAACTGAGAGGCTGACCAGGAAGCTAATCAAGCCTGTTAACTGCATGGTCACCCTGTACATTCATGGGGAAAAGTAAATAAATTGCCACCAGGAGTTCTCTTTGCTTTGAGATAGTTTTTAATATTTTGGGGTTTTGAGTTATCTTGTTTTCTTTCCTAGTCTTTTAATTAAAATATTCCAAATAGTATGAAGTGAGGTGGAATAAGAAAAAGAGAAGAAGCTTCCTCTACCTCTGCACAAATTTAGTATTTCAGTATTTTTCTTCATTATTTAAAAAAAATCACATAGAAATAGAATAAATTAATAAGTACCTAATTTAATTGTATGAGTAAATAGAAGAGGGAGAGTCTTGCCTTGAAGAAAATAAAGTACTATGTGAAGTCCATTCTACACGGAGTTGTTATTCCTGGGAGGGAAGGAAAGACAGTTCTTGTATTTTGGGCAAACCTCACGTTTTGCTAAAGCTTTAGCTTAAAAGAAGGGGACAAATCCCAACATTTAATCCTTGAACTGAAAGCTTTTCTTCTCCTTTTTCCTAGTGTTAAATTCCTGTCTTCTCCCCTTCTCATGCTTCATTGTCAGGATGACAAAACAGTGCCTTTGGAGTTGGGAAAACAGGTAAACCAAGAGCTCAGTCCTGACGGAAATATACTGTACTTAACTTTGCCATCTTCTCTTCCAGTCAGACTTTGATTAGAGCCCAAAGGAAGGGCTCTGACACTGTAAGGGATTCTCTACACTTCTTAATAGTCGTGCTGCCTGGTGTATAAGCATCAGTGCCCTATGCTACTCAGCTCAAGCAGCGTTTGTGTTGGGCCCTGCTTCCGTATTTCGGGTCTGTGAATCTACAAGTGTTGAGAAGATCCCAGGCCGCTATCGGAACCTCCATGTAATCTCTCCTGCAGTGGCTCTAAATATGATGCAGTTTCTTTTTTTTTTAAACCAGAGGTGTCCATTGTAATTCTTGTCCCCTTGCAGGGAGGTATGGGCAGTGGAAGAATGAGGTGCTATCAGTATTCTATGTTAGCTGTGTAGCTTTCAATTCTTTAGTTGTAGATGCAGCCAGCTGGGAATGTGCAGAGTCCCTACATTTCTGCCTTAATGGGACTAATTCCTTAAACTGGAGGTTTCTGGACCCTTTTAGGAAAATGAGAACAGCTTTGATTATCAGCCTTTGATTATCAGCCTTTGTGTCTCTTTCTGTCCCTTGCAGCTGTATGAAATTGCATACAATGCATATAGGAACAAAGAGAGGGTCAAGATGGTGATCTTTCCTCCTGGCTTCAAACACAACTTGCTTTGTAAAAGCCCGATGCTGTTAAAAACTGTGAGGTAAGAGTTGCTTTGCTAAATGTGACTTTCTTCCCTGAAAGTCAGTTAGGGTTGCTCTGGTTTACTGAGACCATGAGATGGGGAAAACATGTAAGCTGACCTAGGGTTTTTTTCTGCAGAGATTTCCTGAGCGAGCAGTGGGCATGAGCTTTGAAAGCAGTGGAAATCTTCGGCGAAGACTTGATCCAAACACCACCTGTGATGTGTATTTTTTTAATGTAAAATTGTACTGAGCTGCATGGATGAACTGAAGTTGTTGGCATGTCTACAAGTTACTTGTCATCTACAAAGCTGGGTGGTATGGAGTGTTCTCATTTGGCTTATCATAGTCTACTTTGTGGAACACACTGAAACTTCACTGTGGAGAATCAGAATTTGGTAAACAATGGATCCCATCTAAACAGGTGTAGTTACCAAACATCCTGGGATATTTGTGCACCAGGGGTCTTTAGTTTGGACAGCCATGTAAGAAAGGTGCTGCTCCAACGCAGTTAAATAATCTGTATTTTAAATGGCATTAAATGAAATTTAAATGGCATTAAAAAGTTCCAGGCAGTCTTCTAACTTTCTGAATAGTGTTGGGGAAAAGTCCTAGCATGCTACTGAATTTGTCATAAAATACTACATTTTGACACTCACGTAGCCCCTGGAAACTGACACTTTATTTTTAGCCCTAATACAGTTATACACTTTCCCCTCCCAATTCCCAGAAATACTAACTAGGTTATTATCTAACAAAACAAAACAAAAATCAAAGAATGTTGCAAAAATGTTCAAGTCCAATAAGAAGCTATTTTTTTCTCTAGAGACATTTTACAACTTACTTTCCATTGGCCTTGTACACGCCATTGCTAGATTCATTGGATAGGGAAATCTTAAGATCTGAAGGCTCCATGTTCCAGATGTCTCTGGCATATTCCTTAATTGTTCGGTCACTGGAGAATTTCCCCGAGGAAGCTATGTTTTTGAGTACCATCGTGTTCCAGGCCTTTGGATTCTGTAAACAACACAGGCATATATGGAACAGGGACTGAATGCCCACTGAACTTTATGACAAACATCAGGCCGAGCATATCCAAGCACATTACATGGAGAAAACAACAGGAGTAAATTGTAGTGAATCATAAATACATGTTTCACAGTTGAGAGTTAAATTCGGCAGTCTGTACTTTTCTGCTATTTAGAGTATATATTTCTCTTAAAAATAAAAAAAAAAAAAACACTATTTTTCATTTTCAGAGAAATCATGGATGTAAATTATCTAATTGATTATTTTTGCTATGGTTACAATGTTTTGGCATGTAAACAATATTTCTCATCCTTTATTTTGAATGAAGATACCTCCCTTTAAACTTTAGGGGAGAAAAAGGGACTAACAGTGATTGACTACTAGATGCCATATCAAGAGATTTAACCTGGTGCTCACAAAGTTTGAAAAACACTACTCTAGAATGTTAGCTATCAGGCAAACAATCCAATGAGAGACTTTATTGACCTACTTTTCATTTCTTGTTCTTTCTGAAAGTAGATGCCCCAGTAGGTTTATGTTAAATCCCAAATACTCCATTGGGGTTTCAAAAGAGGATCAAGTAAGGCTTTATTCTTAATAAAATATGTAATATCAAAATCTCCTAATTTTTATATAAGAGAATATAAGAAACAATTTATTTTATAGCCTCATGATCTTGTAAATAACTCTAAGAGTTCATTGGAAATGTTCAGAACATTATTCAAAACCAACAGCAGTGCTCTGTTAAGTATTTAAAAGAAAAACTAAAACTACTGTCTTTCCTGAAGGTACTGTAGAACAGTCTGAAATTAGTTTATTCAGACTTTAGAAACTCACTAGAGAATAAGAGCTTCCTCTCTTTACTTTATTTAAATGGATAATGACTAGACTTCCCAATCACGTGGGATTGTTTTCTAAGCCTCAACAATACAATTATTGTTAAGAGTAAAAACTGCAGTGTGCACTAATGAACAAGAAACACTGCACCGAATGCTTGGTTTCTCCTGGGCATCCCCTGGATGGGGGCCATGGTTTCAACAGAAGAGACCCATTGTGCAAATCCAACATGCGTGCTTGTGCTTGCCCTTGCTCATATTTTCCCATCTTGCTCTATTTTATTTCCATTTCTTTTCCCCTGTAGCCTTTCTACACACTAGCATGGGCTGAAATTAACAGGAACGAGCTGGAGGTGGCCATTTTCCTTCTTCTGCCTTTGAGTGCTTGAAGGTTGTATGTGGCTGCTCTCTCCAGTGCTCAGGAAGCAGTGATGGAATCTCTGAGCCTAACTCCAGGGCTGCCCTCCTTGCTTAGGACCAGTAACTTGAACTTACTTTGGTCTACATTTTTGGTGGACTGGATATAATTCTGCTAAAAGGTAAGGGCTGTGAAGCAACACATGAGCCTTGAATGATCCTATTATAAAATCCCAATGGGATACCGGGGATGAAGGTAGGAACTACCTTGTTACCTACTTTGGGGAAGGAGCAGAAAGAAAGGTTGGTGAAGTATGTCTAAGGGGCAGGAGGGGGTGATTTTATGGACTCCTGCTGTTCTGCTCTATAATGGTTTTCCAGTTGAAGGGAAAAAATGGTGACTATGTGAGCAAGGCAACCATGCCCAGGAGGCTCAAGGACATCGAATTAAAAAGACCTACCCTGGAGTCTTAGCACAGAGTTACCTTTTCCTATATCTATTCCTCTCTGGTGTCTGCCAATTCATTAAAAGTCTATCCTAGCAGAGATGATCAACCTTTCCATGTACGAGGGCTGTCCAGAAAAAATCCAGCTATAAATGCCACTATTTTTCATATTACATGGCTGGATACTTTCCATGTATTTACTAAATGCATCGAGAGCTGGGCTACTTGATAAACATATATAACTTTGCATGTGAGGGTGAGTCACATGCCTGCGGCCTTTATCTTTGCTGCTTCTTTTTTTAGTATCGTCTTTCTTGTTCCTTTCCGTTTCTTTTTTTTTTTTTAAATTCAAACATGACACTTCCCTTCTTTCTATACATTTATATTCTTTCTAATATTCTTCAGCCTTAGAATGATTTTTGCAGGTTTTTCCAACACTAATGGTGATCATGCCCACCACTGGGTCAGACTTTTTCAGAGAGGGACTGGCATCTGTACTTTGAAAAGGCTGCCTTGCTGATTCTGATACACTAAATAGGCTTCTTGAGAAGAGGGAAGGGCCTTGACCTTGTCCATGCTGGGGTCTCAGTGCCCAGCACAGTGCCTGCCATGGGAAGGGCCCCAGTTCCTCTCTGTTGAATAAATGAGTAGGTAAAAATGAGTTATTTAATTGGGCTGTATACCCGTACTTCCCAGGACATGCCTGCTACATGGTAGGTATTCAATAAATATCAAATTATTTGTGGTATTTTAAACTTGGATAGTAAAAATTTATAACTACTACTGAAATGTCTAATCCCAACCTCTGTCTGAATTTGGGAAAAGTCAAGTTTTGATCTGAATAACCTAGACAAGCTGCCTCACTTCTCTTTTTTATGGGTCAGTGGGGCTCTGTTACTTAAGATTTTATAAAAAGAAAGAAAAATTTTAATTAACCATAGTAAACTGGTTTCCTTCGTAAGTCTCAGCAATATACTCACCATGTACAGTTGACTGACTTTTTCTTGACACTTGACATAGGCTTCATAGTCTGCAAACACTTTAAACCTGGTTTGTGTGTGTGATAGGAAGGAAAAAACAAAACAAAAAACTTCAATAACAGATATGTGCTAAGATTCTATTTAAAATTCTCTTTTGCTTCATGGCAGGCATGGCTGGTTTACCAGACTCTATTTCTATGTACAAGAATTTTAAACAGCCTTCAACCTGTCCATGGTTCTTCCCACACGTAAGAATGTCATCATATGTATGGATGCATTTGAAATCTAGGTACCCCAGTGGAAGTAGAAAAAGAATACCAGATTTGTGGGTCTTATTCTTAAAGCTTCCTAGCATTGCTAGTGGATCATATTCAATAGTTCTTTCTAAACTTAGGTTAGTTTATCAGATCACAGATCTATGTGGTTGGGTTGTGGTGGTTTAAGATGTTCTTGTTTCCTTTTCATGGCCCAAATAACGTCATCTTCTTGGGGGTACTCACCTATCATGATAAAATAGCATGTTGATTAAGTCTTTGAAGAGGTCAGGCTGCTTGGGAGAATAGAAACCATTATCAATTTGATCGATGGCAAGCTTCAGCTCTGGAAGTGCCTCATAATATTCTTTTGCCTTGTACCTGTGGGGTGGGATGTGAGAAGAAAAAGGTTCTGTTAGTGTTTGTGACTAACAACACATTAGACAGCACATTAGATGTGAAAATGTATTCAGAAATACTAGCAGGTATAGAAGTCATTATAAAGTTCAATGTGGGTATAAATAATATTTGACTACATCTTGAAATTTTTTCCCTACTAAATTTGGTTTCTTGTAACTGAAGACATTAAGGATAGTAGATAATAAAAATTCTAGTCATAGAGCAATGGTCTCATCTGGTAAAATACAGCAAGATTCATTTCATGGAAGCAGACTGTGTGGCTTTAAACAAGCATTGTATTAATGAATCCAATGATTTTTTGGACCCATAGATCCCTAAATTTGGTTCTACTACATGAAAATTTACTTTTAAGAGTCAGGAAGTGCATCCGAATTTGTGATCCCTATTGTTTCTTTGATCAACACTCTTTCTTTCTTTCTTGTTTGAATTCAGGTTAATAAACTTATCCAGGTATTAAGTGAAACAAGTATTCTGTTACTTCCATACTTATCCTCTCCCACATTTTAGTCTACCTCTTTGTAATCTTAAATGAACACTTGATGGTTTAAGTTATAGGCAACAACTTGAACGTGGAGAAGTGACTAGGGCATCAGGCCAGCTCTGCAATGGCTGACAACAAAGAGCAACAAGCCCATGTACCAGGGCCCAAGCTCCTTTTACTTTTACTTGCTCGATTTAGTAAGACTAATCTGTGGCCAGGAGGCTCCCCTGACTCATGGGAGATGTTCTGCTGCCACATTTCATGTGACCCCACCTCAGTGGGCAACCTGGGAGGACAGGTACCCTTCTGAAACAGCTGTTCCCTCACCCTTTCTTGTCCAAAGCAGCCACGTCATCCACTCTCATGCCAAAGATGAACAGGTTCTCTTCTCCGGCTTCCTCAGCCATTTCCACGTTGGCCCCATCCATGGTCCCGATGGTCAGGGCGCCGTTCAGCATAAACTTCATATTGCCTGTCCCTGAGGCTTCGGTGCCTGCGGTGGAAATCTGCTCCGACAGATCTGTAGCTGGAATGACTGAACAGGCAGGCATATTAAAACTAGTAATTCTGTCTCTAGATCTGAAATAGTACACGTCATTAAGATAAACGTTCAAATAGTGAAGGGCAGATCTCAACTCTTGCCCTTGATGCAGACAACCATTTTTGTCCATTTCTGATGCACTATCTTGGTGGTTACGCCTACTCTATGCTCATACTACTCTTTCTTGGTCTACAAATTTTAAAGAGCATTTATTGACTCTCTGCTATAAAAGCTGACACTACATTTCTGTCCTCCCCTTTCTTCCTTCCAATTTTTGTTATGGTTTGATTTTTATTTCTTCTATTTTATAAAATATACTGAAACTTCCTTCTTGATCATTAAAATTCAGTCTCTCCTGACCTTTCTTTTGCAACTTAAAGAAACTGGATTGTCTGCATTTTCTTCTACTTCGCACTGCCTCCCTGCTTTTTCACTGCAGGGAAATTAGCCACATGCATTTGAGGCGTGTCTGGGGCTAGACACCAAGCCTCTGACCTTTCAGCCTGATTTACACACAAATTAGTGCTGCCTGCATCCCCCAACCCCCTTCCCTTTGGCTACAAAGGTCAGGAGTAATTCTCTGCATTACTTTGAGAGATTATTTGTGGACTAGCTATATCTTCATTTGCATCCGGAGGAACCTGACCCTCCTTTCTTTATGCAGACAGTTCTTAAAGAGTAACATCAGAGGACCCCAAAACACCTCCAAAAAAGAAAGGTCCCTTTTCAATTTGCGAAGGGTGAATATACAGTTGGCATTTTCACATGGATGGTGCTCTGTGAGCATGTGCTTTGGCAGCCTGACATCTGTCCTCATTCCCTGCTGACACGTGAACAAATGACAGTCCTTCCTTCTGCAGAGTGACCAGGAGAGTATCTGGGAATTGGGGAATTGCTGTTCTATTACAAACTGGGGCTGGGAACTGGGATTCTTTCCTTTCTTTTATAGAGCACCTCAGGGCCATCTCCTCCAGGCTCCAGCCCCCAGCTGGGAGGAAAATGTGCTTGCAAATGTCATCTGTGATATTGGCTCTGGGGACGTAATCTCACTGTCAGGGGGTCACCTTAATATTCTGTCCAACAGTGACACCTTCTATCCCTTCTCGCCCTGGGCTCAGGTGCCCCATTTTTCCATCTCGTGTGATCTTTCCCTAGAATTTGACCTTGCCCCACATGGGTTGTGATGACAGCACTACCTTTTTCAGCAAGAGACACTCTATAGTTCTCCAAGAAGATGACTTTCAACTTGTTTCCAACCATGGGGTCATTGTTCACCACATCTGCCACTGAAGTGATGAGCTTTATGATCAATTTGGCCATGTGATATCCTGGGGCAGCCTTGGGGAAGAACGTCAAACACCATGATAGAATGTGGGCACGATGAAATGGAGAAATGGCAAGAGATCAGAGCCCCCAAGTCCCCAATAACAGAGACTCAACTTACTTTGCCACCAATTATAACTGTTCTGGGCACAAATAACTTCTTAGGGTCTTTCTTAATGCCTGAAAAAGATGGAGGAGTAGAGGAATGGAGGGTGGCTGATGGCCAGGGTGGTGAGACCTGCACCGAGAGTGTTGCTTCCACCTCCAGGGGGCACAGGGGCTACAGGGCCAACTCACGGTTGTACATCGTGATCACATGCAGGCAGTTCAACAGTTGCCGCTTATACTCATGGATCCTCTTCACCTGCACGTCAAACATGGAGGACGGGTTGATCTTCACTTTGTACTCCTTCTCCAGGAACTGAGAAAACTTCAGCTTGTTCTCCTGTTGAGACAGTGCATGGTGCCAGAGTCCTTTTGATTCAGAAGCATCGAGTGGTCTGTTCTTAAAAACTCGAGAATAAACCCTCAAAGCAAGCGCCAGGGAAAGAACCCACAGCGGGAAGCCTCACCTGCTTCACATTGGAAATTTCCCGGAGGAAGACGTCATCACCCAGGAAGCTGTGTAACTTCGTCAGCTGGCTCAAGTCTTTCACGTAGTCTTCCCCGATTTTCTTTCAGTTCAAAGGTAGAGGTGACTTTAATCAGGGAGGGCAATCAAAAGCCCAAATGAGCAGTTTCTGTCACTTGCTGGTGAGTGCTTGCACTCACCTGCAACAGGATGGCTCACCTACAACAGTGCACAGAAGGGTGTAATTCACAGAAGAGGCTAGAAACACTGAGTGGGAAGAACACTTTGCTAGTATCGTAAATGTTTCAGTGGTATTAAATGTTAAAAACAGGAAATCTACCTAAAGAGAGCGACAGAGAACACACGTTCCACTAGTTATTTATATGACCTCTGTTATCCTTTACTAAATAGGGTTACCATCTTCCACATGTGTGTCATATGATTACTGTTAGTCAGAACCAGGTACATAATTTGTGGGGCTCCTTGTTCAAATATGAGGAATTTCAAGAAGGCTAACAGCAGAGAATTCAATCAAGCACAGAGCCTTGCGGGGCTGTACAAGGTGTTGATGCTGACCCTGCTGCAGACTGGACTTGCAAATTCAATGTGCGCTCACGTGCCCCTCGCATTCCAGTCAGACACCCCTTCCTCACCGCACTTCCCAGTTACCTCCGCGATTAACTCTGCAAGTCCTGGGTTGCAGAGCAAGAGCCAGCGCCGTGGAGTGATCCCATTTGTTTTATTCTGAAACTTGTCCGGTTCTAGCTCACTGAAGTCCTTGAATCTAGAGAAAGAAGAAACACATCGCTGAATATGGCTGAAATGGCAGATCCCTGCATGCAGGTTGACGTTCAGAGTTACAATCAAGAAGCCACATGTAGGCTTAGAAAGATTAAATAAAAGTGGAGGGAGGGGTTGACAGCAGCTACAGCTGTCATTCTAAATGGAAAGCTTTTGCAATTCAAAATAGTTACAAGAAAAATTCCAAATCTAATCATCTCCATATGATTTCCTGGCAGTGACATACATGCCAGACTTTTCAGCAGAACAGTTTATTTTTATTTTTGGCTCCTAAGCCTAGAATTAGGATGGTTCAGAAAGAAAGGCTTTTTCTAAGAGAAGGGTACTTTGTATAGAAGAAAATACTTTTAAACATTCTGATAGGGCCATTCCTCATTTCCTAAGCAACCCTGCATTTACTAGCACCATTCCATCAATGGAGCCATGTTAGACGCACTACCATAGGAATGGAAGCTCACACTTGGGTCTTCACGATGTCTGAGTGAATTTTAGCCACTCCATTCACAGCATGGGACCCCACGATGCAAAGATGGGCCATGTTGATCCTTTTGCCTCCTTCCTCTTCTATCAGAGACATCCTTCTCAGACGGTCGACATCTTTAGGAAACAATGCCGCAATTTTCTAGCCAAAGGAAGAGAAAAGCCTTACTGGTTACTTTCGATCTTCAACACTGGGATAACATTGTTCACAACCCAAACAAACTCATTGATGGAGACACTATAAAACCTCACTCCCACAGAGAGGGGTTGGGTAAGCCTTAGGGAAATGCCATCCTTGTGTTTTAGTATTTGGAAAAAGATGTCTTTAACACAGTCCCATCCAACTTGGGTACTTTTGTAGATACTTTTGATGTATCAATGATTGAAAGATGGTTGGGCCTCAAGTTTGGTAAGAGGGCACACCACAGCCACCCTTCACTTTTAAGGCTTCATTCTAAAAAAGGAGCATGAATCTCTCAAAATGACTTACATCTAAATGCTTCTGATTTATCTCATAAATAATTTGCAAATGCCGAGGAAGCAACCTCTCCACCAGCTCTACAGGCCAGCGCTCCAGGGCTTCTGGGAGCACGGTGTGGTTGGTGTACGCGAAGGTCTTCTGGGTGATCTCCCATGCCTGCAGGAAAGGTGGGGGTTTAGATGCTTTCCTCTGTAAGAAAGGCTGCCCTGCATGTGCACACCCCGTCACATGGGCAAAACATTTCCTTAACTCCCATCTGTCTGCAACAAGATAATTCTATCTGCTTGTATACTGTTAAACACACATGATTCCACCAGGTTCCTGAATGGTCCAGAGGATGGGAATGTGCTTTTTTGGGGGAAGGGGGGCTGGGGGAAGGCAGCTACTTGTAAAACTCACTGATAGAACTTAAGACAGCATGCTGATAAATCTTCTCTGCTATCCTAACATGTCTTTTATTTATTAAATAAAATCTTAGGAATAAAAACTTAAGGAATATTGTGAGAAGGTACAAAGTATGTTTAAAATAGCGACATCCAAAGCAATGAGACACTTTCAATTAACTGTATTCTGAGGTTAGAGGGCTGAATTTAGAATTCTTTTAGACATGAAAATGGTAAACACAATAAGCCTTAATACAGCTATTAAGCTGAGTTCCATTAGGAACGTTTTTATTTCTTAGTCTTACTCCCTGTGAAGCAATAAAGACAGAGAAATGTCAGCACCAGGACAAAATGTACCCTTAACTATTGGAAGTTAACAATAGTAACTTATTTACAGAAATCATAAAAGAAGCTTTTGGCAAAAATCTCTCAACCACAGATATTTTGGTTAATTAAAGGAAAAAGAAGCCGAACCATCCAGACCTTGGACCAGGGCAATTTTTCAATATCCACAAAAATCCTCATCAACTCAGGAATGGCAAGTGCAGGGTGAGTGTCATTCAGCTGGATGGCAACCTGTGTGGGGAAAAGACATTAATGTGAAGGTGACTGATGGCCCAGGTGTGGCTTCCTTGGCCTCAGTGCATGCTGGGTAAAAGACCCAATGAAATGCCACCTTCCAGGAGTTCCCTGATGGTGTAGTGGCTTAAGGCTTCAGTGCTGGCGCTGCCAGCACTGCGGCCTGGGTTCGATTCCTAGTCAGGGAGCTACCCACATACCAAAAAGCAAAAAAAAAAAAAAAAGAAATGCCACCTTCCATGAAACACTTAAGAACGCTATACCGACTCAACTTTTTTAGCACTGAGATAGAGGAGCAAACCTGATAGGGAGTCTCATCCCCTCACTTGTCCTCACCAGTGTTCACAGACTGACTACTTGCCTGATCTGGAAAGGCATCAAATGCAGTTTCGGCACTATCGGTAGAGCCAAATTTGGAAGCTTTGAAACGGCGGATGACGTCTTGCAAGGTAGCAGCCACCACGAAGTATTCTTGCTTCAATCTTAGCTCCTTTCCTTCAAAAAACTTCAAGCCAGAGAGACTGAATGAGAGAGGCTTATACTGTTAGGCAAGGCCAAAATGTGACTGGTGTCTCCTGCCCAGAGAACTTTAAGGCTAAAACCCATCGGGCATCTGGTGGAAGATGGCAGGCTGGATGCCAAGCATTAGCCTTTGCACTTTTCTGAAACTCCATTTAAACGACAGGGATTTTAGAAAGGCATGCTGATAAAAGATGAAGGGAATGGGAGAGAGGATAATAGCAGCAACTGTTTAGAAGCTGAAAAACAGATGGATGTGTGATAAATTGAGCCAGAAGACCCAGGAAAGCTGAATCCTGACCTGGTAGTGGAGAAAAGTCAAAAAGCAACTCAGTTCATACACAGACACCCCGATAGGCCCTGGAAACGACAGCACCAGGTGCCTCTGGAAGTAGCAGTGAAGTTGGGGTAAAATGTCAGTTGAGAGTCTATCTAAGAAGCAGTTTGGCTTAAGACCTCATCCCAGCTCCCTAGGCTGAGCAATTAATTTCCTTTCCCAACTGAAACAGAAGCTGAAGGTGGAGATGGTCAAAGGGGTCTCCGGACTGGAGGCAGCAGGGACAGTTGAAGGTGGGGTACCACCCCAAACTGAAAATGGGAAGAGGGGGTTCAGTGAAAGTTTATGTACTGAGTGTTAGGACTCAGTCTCCTTCTTTCAACCAAATTTCAGAATGCAGGCAGCCAATATTAATTCCCCCAGGAAAGAGGCTATAAGAGTCTTCCCTAGGGAATTCGACTAGCTTAAGAGAGACTTAAAAGACACTGACATGAGGTGCTACCCCAGGGCATGGGCCCACCAGATCACAAGAGTGAAACCCAACTATACAAACCCCACCCAAGTGTACAGAGCTACCCTGAAGCTTGTGGGTACTTCTCTCTTAAATTTTATTGGGCAGCTAATGATAGACATCTAAGAAAACCTTGTCAAAAAAAGATAAAGGTCAAAATAAAAGCCAACTTAGAGTAAACAGGTATTAGAATAAAAACTGTCACAAGAATACTATCAATATCCTTAGATTACAGAAGATACTGTGTTCAAGAAGAAAGTTTAAGATGCCTTAAGAGACTATCTAGAGGAAAAAGAGGTTACTTGAAAATTAAACATGATATCCTGAAAGAAAAACCCAACAGAAGGATTGGAAGAGAAGTTGTGATCATCCAGAAAGTTGAGCAAGAAGAGCGAGATGATGACTATAAGAAAAAAGGGAAAAAAACCTAAAGGACTAGTTAAGGATGTTCAGTAATTCCAGATCACTTCTTAGAGAACTGTAGTACTGTGTTCCCAGACTGAAAGGATGCCCAGGCCCGATGGGTGAAAACAGACTCACACCAAAGCACACCCCCCAAAAAAATTTAGTGCTCTTGGATGTAGGTTGAGGGATGAACACATGGAGAAGGAGAGCATGACAGAAGTCGGGGGAGGGGGAAGTATAAATTGAGATGAAGACTAGAAACTTTCAAAATGGGAAAAAGGAGGATTCACACAAAAGATCAATAATTAGAATTCCATTGTACTTCTTAGCCACACTGCAAACTAGAAGACAACAACAAAAATACCTGAGTGTTTTGCATCCAGGCAAACTATCAATATGAGGGCACAATAAAGAGATTTTGAGATATGCAAGGTCTCCAAAAATATAACCTTACATACATCCTTTCCTGGGAAGCTGCTGGAGCACATGCACTATACCAAAACAAGGGAGTAAAGAAATAACAAGACATGGAATCCAGAAAACATATGATCCCAGAAAGTAAATGAGCACAGGGGTTCTCAGAATAATGGGGAAGAAGATCTCAGGATGACAGGGGAGCAGCCAACCAGAAGAGATCTGGAAGAGGCTTTTCAAAAAGACTGAGTTAACAGAATATTTAATGTGTTTTGTGTCATCTTTGTAGAGAAGAGTATTAATTTGGTTGCTTCTGAGATTATTATTTAAAAAAAAAATCACTATAGCTTTAAGAAAATGATTTTCTCCATATAGAAGTTAGAGCTAAGTATATTTAAACAACTAAGAATCCACAGCAGTCATCTGAGATCCAATTCTAAGTGTTTGTTTTTTGTTTGTTTGTTGGTGTTTTTTTTTTCTGCTAAGCTATTCTTAGTGCAAAATTAGAAATAATCACCTAAAGAGATGAATAAGTGGCATAAGAAACAAATGTCTGCTCCTGGGTCCACTCTGAGGTTCATGAACCCACCTCGCCTGGGGGCAGAGGGACAGAAGAGCCTTGTCATCCAGGGGAAAGGCCAGGCAGGAAATCTCCAGGGACTCTGCCTATGGATGAAATTTCTCCTTGGCAAGGACTTAGTGCTTCACCTCATCTTTTCCATCCAGGTTTGTTTTGAAATACTTATACGGAACTTCCCAATTAGTCATGGGGTCACTCATCAAGGGCAAAATACCAATTCTGATTTCATGAATTACACACATTCATTTTCCTTATTTGGGTGGGAGGGGAAATCTAGACAATTCAGGAAGAGATACGGAGTTTTTTTGCACTGAAGAAAAAAAAATCAACACTAAAGCTGTGCTTCATAAGGCTACCGATTAGGCACTGCTAAAAGAAGCTGCTTCTGTTTGCACTGAGCAAGTAAGCTTGATCACTCACATTATCATTGGGATAGAGGACCCGGGAGATGTTCTCGGCCAGATTGCGGTCCAGCACAGCCTGAATGTAGTCTCCCACGTTAACTGAGGGAATGTTAGAAAAATGAATAAACACACAAGCCAGACACTATTATCAAAGTCACTTGATCTCACCTGATGCTTGATGCGTGGCATGTGGGATTCCTAAAATTCCTACAAATCCAAAAGGATTTCAACCAACTTTCACACTGAGATGTACATGAAGTCTAAGAAAGACAGACTTAAGGCCTGCTCCATTAGATGGCTGCTTAGTCACTGAAGAGTTCTGATCAGACACTCAAGGCCTTTTTGTCAAGCTCAATTTGATTCTAACTAGTGATCAAAAAGAAACCATCTATGTCCTAGTCCCCAAGTTTCTTGTCTTGTGCCATCTCTGTCGAGTACTAATTTGCTTCTGAGATAAAAAAGATAAAGCGCACACACACACAAAGAAACAAGAGCCCAGGCTGTACTCACAGTCTCGGAGGTTGAAGTCATTGGGTGCCCGAGCTGACCAGAGGCGCATGGTGTTGACAGTGTTATTCATATAGCCAGGGACTGGGGTGTCATATGGCAGGGCCAGGACCACCTAGAAAATCAAAGTGAAGCAACTGCTCACTGTTTCCCACACCTGATGACGTAAGTTGAACAATGGGCTGGGAGACAGCAACTGGAATCCTATTCCTGGCTCTATCACCAATTCAAATTGTGTGAGGTCTAAACTGAGCTAAGGGTCCTAGGGCTGGAGTGGGGATTAGGGAGCCATTGGTGATCCTCCTTCCACTGGAACAATCTGGATGGCTGGAACCATCCAGACCAAAGGTCCTCTAAATCATTTCCATGTTGGCTTCTCTTTGGGTCCCTTGCCTTGATCTGGAAGCAAATCTTTCATGTTTCAGATCAAGTCATTGCTCTAAGAATAATAAAGTATTATTATTGTATAAACAAAGTGACAAATGTGAATCTCTGTACTCATCAAAAAAAGTAATCAGGATAAGTTTAATCTGTTATTTAATGATCTGATTTCAAATATGGTAAAAAAATCAATGGCACAGGAAATTTATGAAGATATAACTATTAAATATGATTTTTTTTATTGTTAAATTTATGTGGTGACGTTGGTTAGTAAAAATTACATAGGTTCCAGATGTACAGTTCTCCAGTACATCATCTATGTATTGTGTTGTGTGTTCATCACCCAGAATCATTCTCTTTCCATCACCATATACATAAGATATTTAAAATGCTATGTTAGGCTTTTCAAGGTTGCATGATGAAGAGTTATTTTAGTGATCTAACATATTAACTGATAAGCAGCTGAGATGGGTCTAAGAAGTGAGCTAGCTCAATCTTTGTGACAGTCATTGAAATACAGAAGAACAGGAAGATGAACTATGTTTCACATGAATTTAAAATATATGTGGAAAAATCCTCATTTGTCTTCCTTGCCTCATCAGAATCAAGCTCTAAAAGAGGAGGAATGACAGATTAATTGAATAGGAGGGTGCTAGAGATCATTTGGTGCAACCCACTCATTTTGGAATTGAGGAGAATGAGGCTGAGAGAGAAGTGAATTGTCCAAGGTTACAGTCTAAACACTTAAAACAAATTTGAGTCTGCTGGATTACAAATGAATGATTATAGCCTATATCAATCAATAACACATATTCAGTCATGCTTTCATGAACGCTAGGGTCTTGAAAAAATAAATCATCCTTCTTTGAATATCTTTCACTAGAAAATAAAGGTCTCTGGAGATTTTTAAAGCAAGCTCTGATCAATCAGGAAAAGTTGTTCACAGGGTAGGTTGAGTCTGGGTTCAAACACAATTTGTTCTTCTGAACCTTGAAGTATAATGGGGGCAGCTAGGGAAGAACATAAATGTTCCTTCAGAGAACTTCAGGCGGAACTGTCACCTCTGAGCTGCAGCTAAGGTCATGCTTCCTCTGAGATACTCCTGCTGTGGAGCACGAGAGCTGCCGCTCCTCTCATGAGCAATCTTTAATGGGCTCCAGACAGCAGATCTTCCTGAGAGTCCTCCTTCTGTCTTCTTTTCTTTTTACGGGTGTCACACCTGCACTGGAGTGTGAAAGACTTCCCATGTCCTCCTGCTCCCTCTCCCCTTTATCTTGGTATTTCCCCAATATGTCACTTGTACTTCTAATTCTTTCGGAGGTCTGCTTCTCAGAGGGCCTGAACTGACCCAAGAATGAAATGAATTTGCTCAGTTTATTGGAAGCTGTCCACAGCATGCATCCACCACGTCTGACGTCATGCTCTCTGACCTTACGAGCTACAAATCTGGGCTGACCAGTGATGGCTTGCATAAATCAATAAAGTCCTGTACTGCCTGGGTCACTGACCTTACATTACATCTGCCCCATAACCTTGCCTCTGTAGGCATGAAAAAACACTCCCCGTGATTGAATTTCTGGATATATTATGAAAATACCTAGAGGTGCTTTTTAAATCTAAGGTAGATCAATAGTGGGACCTACAGTACAAATAGAGTGCTTCCAGGATTGATTGTGCACAACTATATACATTTAAACATCAGAAATCACTGCAAGTTTTAGACATCAAATCTATATTAAATACTTGCTAATTTAATACCAAATACATGTGTGGATTCTTTGCACATATTAATGATTGACTGCAGCTCTCCTGATCATATTTGCAACCAATGGCAACTTAGACTTTTATCTGTTTAACTGAAAGACGAGAGACTTATCCTGAAATCACAGTATTATTTTATTCCCTAAACCATTATACTATATGACCTATTTTAGCTTCTAATCCATTCTTTCACATGCTGAATAAATTCATGTTTAGATAGAGGAAATTTTTTAAAGTTTTATTTTTCTGAACTGTGATGAGCTCTATAGGGATTGGCAGAATAGACCATCAGTTTAAAAAGTCAGCTATAACATGGGTCTAGGTGCTTCTAAGACAAAATGAAGGATTTATCTATGGAGAATAATCCACTAAGCAACTGAATTTAGCATTACACTACTGAAATTTACTCCTGACTTTGATATATAAGAACAACAGTTACTTGATCTTTTCTAGCCCGAGGCTATATTTATTAAATATCTCAAGTGGAACCTTTAATGATTGGACAGTGCAGTCCAGTGGTTAATAGAGACTATTTATCAGGAAGCATGAAGACAGCAAAGCACAAACCACCACTGGGAGTGCTGAAAATGAACTGTTCAGAGACAGGGTAACACTCCAATCTAGTGATCATGAAGTAAGTACACTTGGATTGACTGATGACAGCATTATTTCTCCAGAGGTGATATGGAACAAAAATAATGGAGTACATTTTTCAATATTTTGCATTATTTTTCTTTACTTGCAATGAGTAAGAACTTTGGTCATTCTCTGAATAAATTCTTCAGTTTTAAAATATTTACCCCCAAGAAGTTACAAGTACATGTACATGTGGCAGTAGGGTGAGGAAGGACATTCAAATTTATTCAATCTTGGTATCAACAACTTCATATAGAACTGGAGAAGTAAACATGCTGGGATTACAGAATTGATTAATCTCTAGTAAAGATGATTATAAAATGACAATGGTAAGTCACTTCTGTCTTGGCCTCAGCTTCCTCATCTCCCATGAGTGGGTTGCACTAGGAGGAGTAACATACTTACTTATAAAAGTATACTCTATTATTCAATACATAGCATACGATGCTCAGTATCATATACACATTATACACTATGCTATGCATTCACTGTGCTGTACTGTACAAAACACTCAGTGTGAGAGAGAATGCTCTGAATACCTGGGTGTCGATCCACTTGGTTCCAGCCTTGCTATGTTCTACTTTTCCGTAGAAGTGCACAGGCAGCATGAACTCAGGGCGGGCCTTCTCCCAGGGGTTTCCATGCCTGAGCCAATCATCTGCCTCTTCTACCTGCAAAAAGGACAGGGCTTAGAATTTACCTTTCAAGAATTTACTTTTCAAGTAAATTGAACCTAGTTCTATAATTACATCGAATTAACTGAATCAATTCAAGAATACTGTTTGGGCAAGAAAGAGTGTTGGTTCTGTCCATCTCAATTCATTGTTGTTACTGTCTCACAATTTCTTATAACAATATTTGCTAATACTGCTCTAAATGTTTTATATGTATTACTGAATTTAAATCACATAGCAATTCTATAGGTGGAAACTATGATTCCTCTTTTATTTGTTTTTGTTTTTCAGTTATAGTTGACATACAGTATTATATTACTTTCAGTTGTACAATAGTGATTAGATATTTATATAATTTATGAATCACCCTGATAAGTCTAGTACCCATCTGACACCATACATAGTTAATACAGTATTACTGACTATATTCCCTATACTGTAATTTACATTTCCATGACTGTTTTCATATATGATTCCCCTTTTAAAGATGAGAAAATTTTAACTTGCTCCAAGTTGCACAGAGTGAACAGTACAGTTAAGATTTGACCTTAGGTCTATGTATTCTAGAGCCTGTGTCTTAACATCTGTGAATATAATTGACCAGCTTGAGCCTTCCAGGGATATTTATAGTTCGATACCTGGACCTAATGGGTCCTACATGATAGTTTCAGCTAAGATTCTTATGCCTACAATGCAAGAATTGGTTAAGAAATGCTATTCACAGAAAGCTCCCTTAATAAAGCTTATTTTAATATAGATACAGAAGACTATTACATTTTGTTGTCATTATTTAATTTAATCATTATGTAATTTTGATCTTATAATGACTATTAATTATGGTTCATTTTGAAAATAACATACTAAGAGGTAAAGAAATTTTTTTATATTGACAATTTCAATATTTTACCATGTATTCATGTTAATTACAACAAAATATTTCTTATAAACAATTTGAAATCATAATTTGTATTAGGGTATACTAAACATCCAAAGAATTTTAATTTGCACTAAACTAAACAACAAAAAACATATTTGGGGGAATGTACTATTAATGTAAAGATATTATTAGTGAAACCTTTAAAATAATACATATATCTTGAAAAATGGAACTGTGTTCTGACAACAAGGGAGGAGTAAGGCTTTTTAGTACAAAGTACCTTTGTCAATGAGATTAGAATATGTTATTTTACCTAGTCGATTCCCTTCTCTCTCCTCTTAGAAAAATCAGCTTAGTTTAAGAAGATATTGCTTATGAATTATCACTCATTATGCTGGATGCCTTAAGATCACCTAAATATGAGTTCAGTACTCACCCCAGGCAGTGTGGAGAGAGAAACAAACATAGCTACTGTTTTTTTTGAGATATTAGACAAGACATTAACGTCAACAGCCAGATAAGCAAATACACATTCATTTATTCTAACATTGATCATGACTCTATATCCAGAAGCCAGTAAGCCACTTACTAACTCCCAGCCTAATGATGAATGAAAAGGGGGCTCATAGAAACAGCATCTTTAGGTAGAAGGTCTGGGAGTTAGAGAGCTGCTGGAGGCAGGAGGATGAATCACACACAAGATGAAGCCTGGGGAAGGCTGAGCTAAATGGGAGCTAATCAGCAAATTGCTTCTTGTTAAAATGCAGGTTCTCAGTCAGTCTGGGCAGCAGTCTGAAATCTTTTAAAAAATGTTTTTTCTTTCTTTTCCTTTTTTTATTGTTAGACTTATCGGGGTGACATTGGTTAGCAAGAATTACACAGGTTTCAGGAGTACAATTCTATAGTACGTTGTCTATTTGTTGCATTATATGTTCACCACCCAGGGTAAGTTCTTCCATCACCATATATTTGGCTCCCCCTCCCTCCTCTCTCACCCCCTCCCCCCTTGCATTTTTAACAAGTCCCCAGGGGCTATATGGTGGTGCGAGGAGCTACATGGTAATGCAAAGTCAGTAATGGTAATTCAAAATTTACACTTCCTCTATCCCAGTAATAAAGAGAACACCACCACCACAATATAATATATAGATGATGTATTATAGAAATGTACCCTTGAAACCTATGTAATTTTACTAAATTTATTTATTTCCAATAAATTTAATAAAAAGACATTTAACAAGGAAATGACTGAATTTTGTCCACTGATAAGAAACTAGATTAGAGTCCACTAGCATGTGTCAGTAACTAGAAACTCTATGACAGATAAATGAAGATCTCCCCAAGGATCAAAACACCCTGACTTAGAAAACACTCTATGCTGCTCTTAGGCAAGGGCAGGTTTGGGTTTTCAAAATCTGACCAATGTGAACACAGCTTCCTGTAACAGGAAAGAACCATAAGGCCTTTTGCTTCATTTCAGCACTCAGGACTGTTGTAAGACACCTACAGGTATTACATGAATCAGAAGAATGATGAGGCGGGAACTGTGTTCCTCTCAAAAATCGTGTGCACAGGAGAAGTGATAGCATATTTTCTGCTGAGAAATGCAGCAGGATCACACTGTTCTGCCCTCAAGCAGCTTAAAACGCTCCCGAAGAGAGGTCAGCCCACTCCTAGCCTCTGCGGAAATCAGAGGTTGCCCTCACTCTTTTGAGGGTACACTGCTAAGTGACTAAGGGACTGGCCAGCTGATTACCCTAATGCCATTCAATGTCAGTCTGAGTTTTCCCTGCCAAATCGTGGCCGATTTTAGTTTCATTGGGTTAATGAGTTCTGTAGAACAGAACTCCAAGTTTGCTGTTTTATTTCTTTTTTTTTCAGTCTCTTCCTGATTCAGCAAGGAATCAGTTAACAATTCCTTCAATTTTACAAAGTGTGTTTTAAAGGTAAATTGAAAAACAGACATTTCATAACCACAAGCTGGTCTGAGTAGATCAGAGAGAGAGAATTGCCCCCTGCTGCCCCCACGAAATCCACAGAAGCTGCAGGATGGTGATAAACCTCCTGTACCTTGCTTTCTACCAATGAATCAACAAAGTGGTCTGTAAACTTAGATTTCCATATAGCCAGTAATCCCTGAATACTCTAACATGCTGAGCCATATGAAGGGGGGTGGGGCATGATGAAAGAAGAGCTTTCATTTACATCCAAGTGGGCGGTTGGATCAGAACATCCCGGATGAAAGAGAGCTGAAACAAAGCCAACATGGCCCTGTGGAGGAGGGGCAATGTGTTGGTCTGGGTGGGGGGTGGCAGCCTGGACTTGGCATCTCCCTAGAGGAATTACTCAATGCAATCTGTGTTCCAGCCAGCACGGAAGCAGAGGTCAGCTCAGGGGTCTCTGCAGCGACTGAATTCTAAGAAATGCTTTCCCCCTCAATGTGGGATACACAGGACATGAAGAACTAGTGAGCAAACACCAGGAGTAGAAAACAAATTTGCTTTCCGATGGTACAAATAATTGAAAAATGTTTTTGGGAACGCCAAGAATGCAATGGTAACTAGAAGACTGCTGGGTAATGGGAACTGTGCATGATTAGTAATAGCAGGCTTGGCACAGGTTCTAAGAGAGAGAAGGGTCTGGCAGACACTGTATGGTTCCACTCCAAGAGACCTACTGTGCCCTTCTACTCAGAACTCTGGTGAGTAACTTAAATTTTAATGGACACTTGTTGCAATTATCTATCCCCCTCTTCCTCCCAGTGGCCAGTTATTTTCAGAGAGAACTATTACTGATCAAGTTTTAATGGTCTCCGTTAGAATTCAAGGTTAAGTCAAGAGTTTTAGCAATAAAATTATTTCCTGGGGGGCAGGGGAAGTTCACAATGAACACATTATTAGTGTAAATCTTCCTTGAAAAGAGACTTCAAAAATTAAAAGCCCATCAGCCTTTCAAAACCTTCAATTTTCATCAGTATTCTCTGCATCTGCCACTGTAAGAGCAAGGATGTACTTAATTTGAGTGGGGGCATGACCACTCACTCTGAAGTGGCATGCTGCTTTCCTGGGAGGTACTTCCTGTTTTTTTATGGAAATGGTTTCTTTTTTATGGTATAGTGTATTTTATATTTGCTCTTAAAAACCCCAATCAGAGTAAACAAGGAAGGAGGCAAATACAATTATGTGTGCTTCTGTCTCAATTTCAAATCATAATGAAAGAAGTGACAGCTGGAGAGGCTGGCTTTGGAGACCTGGAAAAGCCACTTGGTGTCTTTTTGCTTTAAGAACACTGGATAATACATACTTCCTTGGTATGATAGGAGAGAAAGGGATGGCTTCCTGGAATAAAGACCATTTAAAAGTATGTGTCATTAATACTGACCTTTCATAAAATTCTGGGGAGAATGCTGGTGAAAAAAAATTTTTGAGATTGATTTGCTGAGTCTCCTTTAAATCTTTCACACAACACTAGTTAGAAGATAAGAAACAAAATCCTGAAACATTCTGGGGTATAATGAGTAAGAATGAATACCATGTATTGCTTAGTCAGGTTGTGCCAGAATGCTGGTCATACTGGAAATGCCTGCTAAGCTAGGCTTCTCACCATGTAACTCTAGATTACTTCATTGGGGAAGGGAACCCCAAGCTGTTTTTATAGCTTTTTATGATTATAAAATATACACTTCCTACAAATACGAGACATGGAGAAGTATAAATAGAAGACAGTAAAATTAACCTGTAATCTTATCTGCCAGAGATAATTACGGTTAAGGATTTGATATAATGTTCTCCTAGCATTTTATCTTCTTGGCTGCAGGTAGATAGCTAAGTTCATATCATCTATATGATTCTATGTTTCCTTTTTTCAACTA
The DNA here is from genome assembly GCA_004026885.1 of Lyroderma lyra. Lineage (NCBI taxonomy): Eukaryota > Metazoa > Chordata > Mammalia > Chiroptera > Megadermatidae > Lyroderma > Lyroderma lyra. The sequence continues at coordinate 390,412 of PVJL010000038.1, forward strand.
ACAATTTCTCATTTCATTAAAATTAATAAAAAGTATAAACCAATGGCTATATTAATATTTTATGATACAATGCCACAATTTAGTAAGTTATCCTCCTTTTCTTAGGCAAAATGAACATTTTATTGAATGTCTTTTTGTACGCTGGACATTTTACATATTTGCATAATAATTTTGTGAAGCTGGTATCTCCATTTTGCAGATGAGAAAACTGAGACTCAGAGAAGTTAGGTAACCGAATTGAGGTAATACACCTTACAATGAGTTGCAATTATGCTTCAAATTAGAAAATAAACCTCAAATTGGGGCCCAGATGCCTTCTTTCTACACAATGCTGCCTCCTAATTTATTTATGAGTAGCTAAAGACACACTAGTCCTTAGCAAAATTTGGAAGTTTACCTTTCAATATGTTCCCAATATTCTCCTTCTGAGCCCTTTTTCCCCTTGGTGTACTCTCTCATCCTGCTAAATCTTTTAGTCGCTCCTTTCCTTGGCCCAGAGAGTGTCGTCCAAATAGCAAGGGAGGGGAAAGAGGACAGTGGTGCCACTAAGCTTAATTACCCTCCTCTCCCCCGGGATTAGCTTCAGCCTAATCTCCCAGTCCAACTCCTGAGTACGCTGCCCCAGACTGACTCTTGGATGTGTGTGGGAAGAGCTTAGAGAAGGCAGGCTCTTTGGAAAACGAATTCAGTATCTTTTCGTCAATGGTATATGTGGGACAAAGGTAAGGAGAGAGGATGCCTAAATCACACTTAGCATCAGGGAAAACCCTCCATATTACGGCTGACTGTAGATTCAGAGTTCCTAAAGATAACAGAAACAAATGCCTAAGATTCCAGTTTGGTTATATAAAAGTAAAATGAGAGTCATTTGTATGGATTACTACTTGTGCAAATCTACAGAGCACCAGAATGATACATATTAAATCTGTGTCAGACTTACTTGACATGATAGCTAACAAGATTACCTGCTTTCATCTTACTGAAAAATTAGAACACCGAGCTTACGTACCCTGTAAGACAGGCGTGGTAAGTATGGCTAGACTTGAGTGTGGAAAAGAATACTGAATGTGGCCCTGGAAATCTGGGCATCCACCCATGTTGGCCAGCAGTGTGATCTGAGGTCACTCCACTTCTTAAGAGCCTTGCTTTGCTCACCTATAAAATGGCAACGTGCTTCCTACCAGGAAGGGTTACTGGGAGGGTCAGAAGATGTGCTCCTCCATTTCGCATGCCGCAGAGAGCAAACATCACACGTGGTAGGTGGTCCGCATTCAGTCAGTGATATTTTCAGAGCACCCCTGTGAGTCAGGCACTGCCTAAGATGCTACGGTAGTGAATGGTGCTGGTGGGCTCTCTGCTCTTAGGGAACTTACATTCCAAAGGGGGAAGACGGACAGCATTCACTGATATCAGGACATCAAGATAAATAGTGGAACTCTATGTTAATGTCTGTAAATTATAAATTGTCCAGAACACTATGAAGGAGAAGTATTTTAATGACAAAATTGAAAAAGATGGCTCACTCACCTGCCAACCATCTCGGATCTTCTGATTGAAGATTCCATATTCATAACGGATGCCATATCCATAGGCTGCAAGTCCCAGGGTTGCCATGGAATCCAAGAAGCAGGCTAAATTAATCAAAACATAGGCAAAAGGCAGTTATCAAGGTAGTCAAAACAATCTTTTTCTAAAAAAATAGGGCAGCTACCAAACATTTTCTGTGAGAAACCATATTTGTATTTAAAAGCATAGAGACTTCTGCATAGTGGGCATTTTTTTAAAACAACATTTTTAAAATTACAAAATGAATACTATAGAGAAGTTAGAAGAAAAAAAGACATCATTTATTATCTCACCATCTAGAAATAACCACTGGGTACATGTTGGCATTTCATTGAGACAGATAAGGAAGTTGGCCTGCATTTGCTATGCACATTACAGCGTCCGTCACTCACACTGTCCTTTCTAAGGGAAGCTGTCTCCATGGCTCCCTGCTTGAAAAGATTGGTCCCAGGACAGCACAGTTTACATGTGACCATCTGATTGACGACTGAGTATCTGTAACAGACTCTCCTACTGGGTAATTGAATTCCAGTGTTGTTCAGATATCAGGTGGGCATATGCTTCAGGGAGGCTGGACCAGAAGCAAATCTTGCTTGACTGATCTAAGCCTCTAAACCTATCACAGTAATTGTATATCCTTCACCAGTTATTAGCTTTGTCATGGATATGCAATGACATTCAATGCAATGAAAGGTACTAGTTAGTCTGCTGGGTGCACTGACAATTCTCCTTGCTGTTGCCATCTTTCTTCCACTAAGGGTAAGCCAAAATAACCACGGAGACCCAGAACCCAGACAGAACTGTGCTGCTGAACAAATTAATCTTGGAGTGGCCTGACCCCTGGACTTCTTGTACTGTGGTAACATATGTCCTTATTGGTTGAACCATTTTTTGCTAAGTTTTATATTTTCTGTAGCCAAGAGTATTAATAACAGAGTGCCTGACCCAAAGCAGCCAATCAATGGGCTGGGTAGGGATCTATCTTGTGGCCGGGAGCAACCTGAGAGGGTGTACTAATCAGATTGCCCTTTCAGGATTTGAACTGAGAAATATACAGAGAAGGGGTAATGTACAGTAGGATCTAAAACTGAAAATTGCAGATCAACAGAAAGGGACTGAGTTAGGTTCACAGTTCAGCCCTAAAACAGAGATCAGTGGTTTTCTAGTCCCTGTGCCATGTGTCCTGGCTCTGCTCCAGTTCCTGTTTTCTTGGGGCTGTGGCTATTCCTCTTTTACTGGGTCCTGATCCCAACATTTTCAGTCAGGTAAGAGATGAGGTCATCTAATAATAAGAATTACTCAGCCTCATTCGCCACTTCGCTCTTTAATCTTATCAGCCAACTAAAGGAGCGAAGTCATTCATGTCCAGCACAGGGTGGGTTTAACCCAGCCAACTTACACAAAGAAGGTCTGAGGCTTTACAAAAAGGAAGGCAGGCTGGCTGTCACTCTTAGATGTACATGCCACTGGCTCCACTGGTCTTTCTACAGCCCCATGGAAAGCCCGATAATCGATTTCATGAGGTAGCAAGTATTACAAAGGCAGTGTTTTTTATTATTAATGGCAATGCTAAAGCACACTACAACTAATATGAGGGCTGTCCGGAAAAAAATCCAGCCATAAATGCCTTTATTTTTCCTATTACATGGCTGGATACTTTCCAGACAGCTCTTGTATAATAAGGATTAAGTAATATGAAACACATACAAATGGATTTCTAGTAACTTGAAAGTGCATGTAAAAATTAAGAGATTTTGGAATTATTTCTAAAAAAGAAAAAATAGATAATTTATTTCATAGAGTGCAATCTGATACATACATGTGTGGTAGTACATATTTATTACTACATTTCACAAGTAATACATTAATACATCCTCTTTGTAAAAAGAATTAAAATGTTACAGGCAAGATTAGCATCCCCTTTGATCACCACCTCCAATTCTACACTCCTCCCTAGGGAAGATCACTGGGAGAAGTTTAGTATTCCAAATTCCAGACTTTTTCCTATGGATTTACGTGTGTGTGTATGTGTGTATGTGTGTGTGTGTGTGTGTGTGTATTCAAGATACACGCACATGCGTGCGCGCGCGCGCACACACACACACACACACACACACACACACATACATACACGGCCTGTCCGGAAAGTACCCAGCCATGTAATATGAAAAACAGAGGTATTTATGGCTAGATTTTTCTGGATAGCCCTTATATGTGTATATAAATATATATTCACAGAAAACATTAATTTTAAAAAAAACAAAGATTAGCATGCTGTGTGGCTTCGATGCAAATTGCTTTTTCCCCCTTGGGAATTACATACAGATCAATTTTATTCTTTTTGGTTGCCACATATTATTCTATAACATGTTATGTTCCACTACTTACTTATCTGTTCTCCTATCAATGGACATTGGGGTATTTCTAATATTTTGCTTTCACAAACAATACTATAACAATTTTTTCACACGCCTCCTTGTGTATGTTTGAGTATTTCTTTAGGGTAGGAATTAGGCAGTAGAACTGCTTGGTCATAGGGATGTATATTTTTAACGTAATGCAGTTGATATTATATTTTTAATGTATTCCTCTTTATCTGTTGAACAATCATTTCCTGAATAAAGCAAAAAACTCAAATTGCATCCATAGAAAAAAGAATATTAATTAAATCATACCAATAAGATAACAAGTGTATCATTACCTACTAGTCAATGAAAATTCAAACTGTCAAGTACACAAGACAACACAATGGTTAAACAACTTAGGTCATACCATACAAGTATGTGAATTGAGCAGCTGTGAACAAATAACAGGAAGTGAAGTAGCCACTTTGGAAACACTTAAGTGCACAGGAAGGATCTGGTTAACTTCAGGGTTGTAAGCAATGTCTCCAAGGGTTTTTAAGCAATGTCTCTTTTGTTCAAGTTCCCTTCTCTACTGTTTATCTAGAACTGATCAAACCATAGTGCAAACTCAAAAACAAATACATCTGTAACCAAGTCATACCTTGTACTTCTCCTAGGCAGCCTGTCTGGTTCTTCTTAGCATTGTCATACATGGCACCTGAGAAGGCATCAGCTGTCCAGACACTATCACACACTAACCATGCCACTTACCAGCAAGCCTTCCAAGACCACCATTGCCAAGCCCAGCATCCTCTTCCATTTCTTCTAACTCCTCCATATCCAATCCGAGCTGGTGACGAAAGGAAAACAACACTCGATGTGGATACAGATACAGGCCATTTCAGAGAGAATGGTCATTCCCTAAAGTTCTGGGTCAGGCACCCAAGTTTATATGAGGTCAGAAATTTCATCCTAGAAAAAGTGCTACATACCTCATTGCTGAATATCACTATGGTCATCTTTGACATACTCCCCTTGGGAAGCTGTGCACCGATGCCAGCGCCTAGTCCACCCTTCAAAGCAATTTTGGAACTCTTTTTCTGGAATGGCTATCAGAGCTGTTGTCATGCCCAAAATCTGACAATTAAGTTCATGACCTTGCCATAATACACTTAATGTTGGCAGCACTTGGCAAGGTTATGCCATCTTACTGAGTTGTTTCTACAGTGCTACCAATGTAAGCATACAGTGGCAAGTTCATGAACTTAATTGCTTGAGTTGGGGCAAAAAACTCAAATTGCATCCATAGAAAAAAGAATATTAATTAAATCATACCAATAAGATAACAAGTGTATCATTACCTACTAGTCAATGACAACAGCTCTGGTGGCCATTCCAGAAAAAGAGTTCCAAAATTGCTTTGAGGGGTGGACTAGGCGCTGGGATCAGTGCATAGCTTCCCAAGGGGGGTACTTCGAAGGTGACTGTAGTGATATTCAACAATAAGTTATGTAGCACTTTTTCTCAAATGAATTCATGAAATTAATTGTCCAACCTTGTATGTGTATTCAATCCTGTCAGCTCCCTTGCAACTTATTCTGGCATCGGATGCCTATTGCAGATGCTGGTGACTGCAGCTATAAACTGTGTGAGATGGTACAGCAGAAGCTTGGAGAGAAGTGTGGGTTCTAAACGTCCAATACTGACTGTTACTTCAGTTATATAATCTTGGGCAAGCTATTATAATACCACTCTCTACGCCTCGCTTCTCTTATTTAAAAAATGAGAACAACGGTACGTACCTCATTTAGGGTTGTTGTGAATTAAATGAGATTATACAAACTCTTTAGAATTATTCTTGGGAAGATATTCATCAATGAACGTGACCTACTACTATTTCTTAAAATTACTTTTTGTGCTTTCAGGATAAAAGCTCAGAAATAGTCCAGTACCAAGCTGACACTAAATGGGCTGAAGAATTTTAAAAATTATCAAAAGGCATGAGGTTAGACTTTCCAGGATGGAGTAAAGTTCATCTTTTCATGACCACAACATATTTACTCAGTAGGGCCAATGGTCATTAACCCAAAACCAGTTAGTGAGTCACTGCCCATGAGAGCTGGCGCCAGAGAGCAGTTAGGAAAACCTCAGCCCTATGGTCCAGCTGGACAGGGTTAAAATCTACTTCTCTCTGGGGTGGAAAAAGGCTATAGGAGGCCAAGGGGCATTTGTGAACCTTGTGGGTGGGTGCAATTCATTGTCAGTCAGCTCTCTGCCCCAAAGTGCTGGGATGCACAGCCAGAGGCCAGTAGCATCACTGTGGATTCATGTCAGAATGTTGCAGCCCTGGAGATTACTTTGGATTGCTCATTCTACAGTGTGGAAATTGCTGGCCAGATAAATTAAATGACCTTTCCTATGTTAACGAGACAATATAATCTAGCCCATGGTTGGCTAATGATAGTCCATTGTGCAGTTAGAATGCAATACATGAAATTAGATATTATTTAAAATGGAAATGTAATTTATACATTTGAAAACATATGTGTAAGATGATGTAACGTGCTTGAAGTGGATGCCCTAGTTTCCAAGGCCACCTACTTGGATCCCTAGCCCTTATACCAAAAGTTGCTTTCTCCCACAAGCCTTGATAACTAAATCTTCTAGGAGTTAAACAATGGATTTGCTTCTGTTCATTGTTGAAGGGGTTTCCAAATTTGCTCTGTGGTATGACTAGTGTACTGGGGTCCTTGTGGAAAGTAACTGCTAATGTTAACACATTCAGGATTTTTTTAATTCTACAAATGTAAGTCTAAAGTAGGACAGAAACCTTAAGCAAGTCCACTTGGGTCACTTCATCAAACCTGGTCATTATTTTCAACAGATATCAGGGGGAGACAAGAAAAGAGAAGTGGAAGAGAGCTGCAATGGCTCTTTCAAAGGAAATACTCTGCCTAACCCACGTGAAGGAAACCAGCCCTTAGTGATAAGTAGGGGACCACATGAGGGGACAATCCCATACCAAGAAAAAGGAGCAGTTTGAATAGTCTCTCATTTAGAATGTGTCTTTGCAAATACACCTTCCTCCTTTCAACCACATCAAAAAGGTTAAGAACTATTTGGTTTTGGTATGGAGATCCCTGAAGTTTGGGGGAGAAACAGTTAAATAGGTTCATAAAAACAAATTAGCATATTAGGTTTAAGACCTCAGGTTCCTCATATAAGGAGGAAGTATATTTTACATCTCATTAAGCAGTCAAGAAAGTATGATGATGGAATTGTAAGAGCTTATTATTTTCACATATTGCCTTGATATATAAGTAACAGTCAAACTTTGATCACTTTTTAAAAGTAAATAGGAGCCCAAAGGAAAGCTTGTGATTCTGATAACAGGGATTCAAGCACTTATAAAAGCCTTGTTCAGATACTAATTTCTAAAATGCAATTTGCAGGGGAATGCTGTTAGAAACTTCAATTGCAAAAGAAAATTCTCATTAGGCAAAAGTGATTCTCTAACTTTGTTTCTTTTAAACCAGAGATCACCAGTAATTTATATTTTTAATATCTAGCATTTTGTAATAGCCGTGTCTATAGAAGCAATTTCTCAGGTTTTTTCTTTTTGTTTGGTTTGTTTTTTGTGCTATACCCTCGCGGTTCCTGAACTGAACTTGAAATTTAAGGGGAAAGAATGAGAGAAATACAGAGACAATGTACCTGATAAATGGCCTCATCACAGGCATTCTGCAGGCCAAGGTTGATCATGGTATTCTGTAATGTTCGGCCCATGTAAAATTCCAAAGAAAGGTAATAAACCCTCTGAAACAAAGAAAAGAAAGGCTATGTTAACTCTATGAGGCCAACCTTTCTTGTCAACATAAAAACACAAGGTCACCAATAAGAAATAAACACGCAGGACTACTCTGACACAGGTTCAAATGAAACTTCTATAGGTCTATAAAGAGCTAAATAAAAGCATACTGATGACTGTCTTTGGGAAAACCATTTCATATCCTATTTTTGACAAAGTAGTTTAATGTTTTCCACTGCCAGGGAGGGGAAAAAAGTCATTCAACTAATTTTTTTCCTTCCTATTCATGAGCCTCCTGAATTAAGCATATGTTTTGGACAAAAAGAAGTCAGACTGACATAGCTCATCATTCCTTTGTAAAATATTTATAGGGTGAGACTCAGGTGGGGTTGGCTATGACTATCTCGAGTCATCCAAGAAACATAAAGATTAACTCCTTTAAGATATACTCACAGGCCAGACAGTATTCCTCCTTGACTGTAAATAATGTTACAAATAATTATTTTAGAATTGTTCTAGAAAGTCTATGAACTGGCAATAACAAAAGACTACCTCAGGTTTACTGGTGTTTGCTCTTGATGAAACAGGAAATTTCTCTATCAGTTTACGAGTAGTAACTGCCTTTCACAAAGTAAAACCCAGGTAAATACTATCTGAGTGAAAGGGGCAAAGGTCTTACTTGCCTAAAACCTTTTAAAATATAGTGCAATATACTATTTTTGAAAAAAGGGATCAGTGAGTAACTTAAGATCTCTTTTTAGAATATATTTCTCTCCAGATCAGTTCCCCTTTTCTTTTCCACCCAATACAAAACAAAAATCTATAAATACATCCATAGAAGGTCACCTCAAATTTTAAGGACTCGCCCATTTCACTATAAAAAGAACCAAAAAGTATTAGTCAACCCGAAAATATAAAACAATTATAAATATAGTTCAATATAATTATGCCTATCATATTTAACTCATTAGTTATATATTTAAAATATATGAAATATCAATTCAGAAATTTCACTTTTCCCCACTTTCATTTTATGTGTTCATATAGTCAACATACATATTTAGTGGGCCATCTAACACTATTTTGCAGAGCACATCGTCATCTTCATCTGAGTTGTTTGAATTTCTCCAATGCTGCCATTTGGGCCCTCATCAGCCTTGTTTGTCTCTGTGGGAGTTGGGAAAAGGTATCTTTCCTGGGCAGATTCAGGCCAAAAAGGTGCATGGTGCCACTCATGCCCATGGCTGGTGCCCTCACACAAGGCCACTGTGACACAGGAAAGAGTATTATCTAGAGCAGCAAGTACTTATTTGCATAATGTGAGTTTTTCCATTTTTGGAACTCTTTTTCTGAAATGGCCATCAGAGCTGTCGTTGTCCTCAAAAATCCGACAATCAGGTTCGCGAACTTTCCACTGTGCGCTTATGTTGGCAAGTTCACAAACTTAACTGTCAGATTTTGGGTGTGACAATAGCTGCAATGGCCATTCCAGAAAAAGAGTTCCAAAACTGCTTTGAAGGGTGGACTAGGCACTGGCATCGGTGCATAGCTTCCCAAGGGGAGTACTTCGAAGGTGACCATAGTCATATTCAGCAGTGAGGTAGGTAGCACTTTTTCTAGGATGAATTCATGAAATTAATTGTCCAATCTCATATATTCCACACTTGCAATTGTGAAGTCATACCCCCAGGAAGAATGGCTGTATCTGTTCAATTTCTTTGCCTCCCTTTTAATGATTCCAAAATGGCATGGACTTAGACATTTTAAAATATTTCAAGTTCTTCCTATAAAATGCTGCTGCTTAAAACAGAGAGCACCTCATTATATGATAGACTTTACATGACATGTATTTAAGGTGATTTCCGATTTTCTCATGAATAATTTTTTTGGGGGACCTCACTTTATTTTTGAGGATATACAAGACCTCGAAAAACAGATCTCCCCCATTCTCTTAGTGGTCTCTAAACATTTATTACATACTTTTGTAGTAAAATATTTGAGCATCTCTGATATACCTTAGAAATTACTTGCCTGTACTACTATTACTAATAATTTGTGTTTATTTTAGAAAAGTGGCCATTTTCAAAAAGCATGCAAAGATAAAACACAGATAACAATAATCGATGTTTAAAAAATAAGTTTAATTTTATTCCTAGCATTAATCGGAGGACTTCGGTACTTCTGGGAAGACGTGAACAGGTGGCAACAAAACTGAGACTTGCAGGACAGTCCAAGAGTTGAATAGAGACACAGGCAGGAAGGGCGCTCCAATCGAAGGGTGCAGTGCAGGCAGAGGCCCAGGAGTGGGGAACAGAGCACACTTGCTTGGTGGGAGAGCAAAGTAAGTGCAGGAAGGTCATGGGAGATAAGATGGGAAGGACAGGTTCACCTGGACTGAAAAGGGCCTTAAAAGTTTGTTTAAGGACTTGTGGCAGGCAACGGGAGCCAATATCTGAGCAGAGGGCAAGATGTGTTGCTTTTGTACGCTTAATCAGACTACAAGCCATAGACTGAGATGGGACTGCAAATTTAAATAGCTTCAGGAGTCAGGAGGAGAAAATGCCTGTGTAACGGAGATCACATAAAACAATGAGGAGTACTGGGCCAAGAACTGGAGTGTATGAGTTCTGCCCAAAGGCACTGAAAATTAAATTACTTAAAGATGTCTTGCTGCCCAAACAAAATATGTCTACTAGCCATATTCAGCTGCATGCTGCCAGTTTTACCAGTTCTAGGAAACAAGGTAAGCATTTAGAAGTCTAATTCACAGACCAATGGCCAGGGCCTCAGGCAGAAAAGTCAGACTGTACAGGAGAGGAAGTACTGTAATTCCAATGGAATCTGCAGAAATCAACAGAATTTGGCAACCTGTTGACTGGGCAAAGGTGAGACTAAAGTTTTGTGTCTGGGTGACTGTTAGGATGGCAATGTCATTAAAATTAGAAACAAAGAAAATGGGGCAGAACTGGGAGGGATAATGATTTGAGTTTGAGAAAACTGGAAGAGATTTGTTCAGCAAGACTTACAATATGTAGGAATGGAGCTTGGAAAGAATTCAGACTAGAGACCAAACGTGGGATTCATCTGCGGTTATTAGAGAGCAGGGGAGGTGGGAAAGGAGCTGGGCCATACTCACGGGCTCTACTCCATGCTCTATCAGGGCAGGGATCTCGTTTAGGGGAATGACCTTCACGGAGTAGATACTTTATTAACCTGCATGGATGAATCTTGTTCACTGTTGTACCCCAGTGTATCACTATCAGAATAACTGGCTTATACTTGCACTCAGGTAGGGAAGAAGAGCCCAGAGAAGACACTAGCCAAAGAACAGGGAAAACTACAAAGTACCAGATAAGCCACTGGCGGAGAAACAGACAAGGGAAGTGTGCTGTGTGGTGCTTGGTGCTAATGCTATGGAGGGTGTGTGTGTCTAAAATATGACTCACCATCTTACTCTTCAGCTTAAAAACTTAAAATAGAACTTAATTCAAGGGGCAGTTCCCTTTATGCAACATACAGTAACTGAATGTATACACAAAGTGTTTTCTAAGGATATACACATTTCAGCAGTTGCCACCTGGGGTAGAGGCCTAAGCCTCTGAAGTCAGGAAGAGTTACACTTTCTATTTGAAAGCTTTCTTAAAGCTGCAGTTTCTTAGTACAAGAATTTTGTTTTACTCAAAGATTCTTTGGCCACTGGGAATATGGATCATTCTTATCTTTTTAATGCTTTTATATATTAAAAAATTCCTAACGTATTTCTCACTGCCTCCAGGATATACCTGTCTTTCACCCTTTCCAATATGCCTCCAACCAGATTTTCCAGTTTGCTCTCCCAGTACAGACTCACACTCTCTCACTGCAGCAGCCACAGCTGCTCTCTAACCCTCTGTGTCCTTCTAGATCCTCCCCACCCCAGCTTCCCAGGCTGGCCAGGTGGAGACAGTGTCCCTCTGTTTGCCCAAAAGCATCCAAAGGAGCCCTCCATTCAGCCCCCGCGTAGTGGCTCGGGGTGGCCGGTGAACAACCTTCCCCAGCAGCTCCTGGGGTAGGCCTTGAGTCCAGCACACGCCCTGGCCCAGGGCCTACACCCCACAGGAATCATGAAGTCCAGGAAGGCCACACGCGACTCGACTCACTGGAACTGGGGGAGGGGTCTGGCCGAGCTCTGTCCTTGGGGTGGAACCTCTCCCCCTTCTCTATCACACTCAGGCAGTCCCTACCAGAAGTCCAGGGCATGGGGACATGCCCCAATCTAGTCCTCCAAGACTCCTACGGGCAGTAAGGGCACCTTCCTCCTGCTCCTCTAGTCTCTCCCACTTCTCCTTTGGCGACTATTACCATTTGACGAACTCTATGTACTTGTCTCCATTACCTTAAATACAAGGCAGGACTTTAGTCCTTTCTCTACAGGGCAGACCGCCGGGTGCCTAGCACGGGGGCGGGGAGAGGGTGCTAGAACTGTGCATACAGATCCAGCGCCCCACCGGGAGGACTGGACGCCTCGATTACAAGTTGAGAGCAAATGATACACAAGTTTGTGAGATAAACGGACACACGAGGGAGGTTTGAGCGTTTGCTCACCCGGCGGTGCCCAGGGGCGGGGAGCACACTGGTTTAGGAGGGGCTGGTGGGCGTCGTGAATGGGGTGTTAGTGGAGCCCAGGCGGCCCACCCACCATTCACAGACATCTCCCCGGACCTCCGGGGCGGGGGCCTTGCCCGTTCGGGGAGGAAAGAACCGGATGAGGAGGGGTCACCACCGGGGCGCCTCGCGGCCGCGCGCGCTGCCACCCACGACGCGCGGCGGCTGCAGGCGCCCCATCCCGGCCCCGCAGCGCCCGGGCCGGTACCTTGGGGCACTTCTCGTAGTAGTGCTGCTGCGTGCGGATCCAGCGCCCCACCAGGTGGTCGCGCACCGTGTGCGCCAGCGCGAAGAAGTAGTCGCGGGGAGTGGCCACGTTGCGGTCCTTGACCAGGGTGAAATGCAGGTGTCGGTTGAAGCCCTTCTTCAGCTCGGCCACGTTCTCCACGCCCACAATGCCACGGATGCTGATCTGCCGCCGCTTCTCCTGGTCCGTCAGGGGCTTGGCCATGGCGGCGGCGGGCGACGCAGCGAGCTACACTGGAGGACCGAAGCGCCCGGCAGCGAGACAGGGGCGGAGACAGCCTGGCGGCGCTCGCTGCCGCTGCTTTTGCGTGGGAGGAACGCTCGGGGCCCCGCCCCTGCCGGCGGCGCAGCCCCAGCTCCCCGACGCCAGCCCGGCTAACGCCTGTCCGGGTAGCGGAGGCGGGCCTGGCCCCGGCCCGCCCAGCCCTCGGGGGTCGCGGTGCGGGGGCGCGCCCGGATGGGGCGGACCCGGGAGCTGTGGGTCCTGGGACCAAGGCTGACCCCTCCTGGCTCGGAGGTTGAGGATGGGACGTTCCGCGGGTCACGTAGCCACTCAGAGGCTCCCTTCAGGATCCGCGGATCTGAGAGGGCAGCGCCGTCCTGCCTCACTCTAGACTTGTGGGCACAAGGAGGATGTGTGTGTGTGTGCGTGCGTGCAAGCACGTTGCTGGCAAACTTTTGTTGTACAGATGTTTGTTGGTTCCGTTATTATTATTGTTATTCTCTCCTGTAATGGGTTACCGTTAAGCATCGCAGGGGATCTGGGAGGGGGAGCACTCTTTCACTTAAGTTGGCCCAGCGCCCTTGTCAGTCCTTGGCACTGCCCCATCCTGGATCCCAGACTTCGGAAAGGAATTTCAGGCGCCTCCTTTCCTTTCCTTTATTTTTTGAGATCTCGGGGATCAGGTTTCTTGACTCCTCAGACCCTTGCTCACCTTGTTCACATTACCCTACTGCTCATCTGCAGAGACAGATTAGAAGAGGGGTCCTGAGCGGGACCTTCGGGGCGATTAGGAGGCAGGGACTTGTACTTTGAATCACTTTTTAACTGTAGGGAGGCAAGAGTGAGGAGAAAAGAGGGCGTATGTGTGGAAAACGCAGGGATAACTCCCTGAGCCAGCTGCCTTGTTTATAGGAAACAAAGCAGTCTGTGTTAATCTGCAGTACAGACTGATCTTTGCACCGTTTGCCTTCAGTTTTAGTGGTATTTATTTGTACGTGTTTTTTTTTTTTTTTTTTTTTTTTTTTTTTTTTCAGACCTTGGCAAAGGCAAACACATGGTATTTTAGGATGTCAGAGGCCTTTTTCTTTTTCAATGAGAAGTTGTATTATTCTATTATTTTAGAAACAGTCCATTGCCAGAATTGTTTCCCAAAAAAGGAATGTTAGTAGAACTAATAGACTTTACTTCTAATAATAAACTAAGCTGATTATTTTGAGTTGATGCATTGGTGGGGGTTGGGGGGGGTGGGATTATTTGACTCAGGCTAAATACAGCCCTCACTATAAAAATGAAAGTTCCGATCTTGTAGGTCTGGTAAACTAGCCAACTTCTTGTCCTCCCAGCTTCAGGGTATTTTAGACCCCAAGCCTTTGGGGCACAGCTGAGGTTGATGTGGGGCTCATGCAGTGCCTGCCCCAGGGAGGACCTGCATAGAAAAGCATTTATAGGAGACATGGGGATGAAGGTGTGGCCATCTAGATGAGGCCAGGCATACCCTGAATTAAGAGTGAGAGTGGACTGGTATCAAAATGATTGATGTTAAAATAACTAGGCCTGTGTGGTAATGTTTGGGAGGGGAGGGCTGAGAAAGCAGTTCCCTTGATCAATTAGATAGTAAAAAATGTATTTTTAAAATCAGCTTTGAATACCCCTTGGATGGTCTCAGCACTAGGCAGTTTATTTTATCATCATTCACCTGTTGGTGTGAAATGCTCAATCAGCTTCAACAGCTGAATGAAAGAATAGGGCGGAGCAGTGGAATGAAGGAAAATTAAGTTGAGTAGATCTTCCACCTGGGAGATCTCTGAGCAGCAAAAATGCAAAATAATGTCTGGGCACTTGGATGGGCAGTGAGGAACTAGGAGATACAAAAGGAGAGATGGAAGATCCCAAAGACAAACTTACCTTTTCTTAGTTTAGCTTAAGACAGTTTCAAATAAGTGGATCGTAGCCCTGCTATCTACTTAAATATCTAATAGTACTAAATTTTTGTTGGAAACCCAGGATCATGATGAGCTAACAAATACTATATATATATTCTTGATTCAGTATCTGGTCAGTGAGCCCACACCCCTGAGTTGAACATTTCTCAAAGGGGAAAGACTGTGAATTATAGAATGTCCAAACTATAGAATGTGGGGAGGGAGCATCCAAACCCATGTTAAAGACAGCATGGTAGTACCAAGTGATTTGAGTGTGCCATAGATCCAGTCTTAAATGATGATAAACCATATGGTCAGAGAATTGATCTTTTCTACTTCTCTATTAGTCTTTCTGTGAAGTTTTTGGTGTCCACACGTCTTTAACACTCATTAATCTGTACTTTTAACAGAAAACAGGCCCAGACACTCTCTTTAGTTTTTAGCATCTAACAGGATTTTAATAATACTGTCTTCCATTTACGGCAAATGGTGCTTTTTCAGTTAATGTTCTGAAATATAATTTGCTTTTTAAATTTTAAGTTAAAGTAAACTTACTTAAGGAAAAACATCCTTGTTTGGGTGGTACTTGAGTTGGTCAAAAGGTGGAGTGTAAGTGTACCTGAAGTTTGGGAGACACAGAGCTTATGGCCTCCCAGAGCGCGTTGCAATCTAACCTGCTTTTTCTATAGCGGTCTGGGACACTGAGGCCTGGAGAAGTTAAGTTACTTGACCAAGAAGATTATCTTTATAAAACTTTCCTTTTACCTCTCCCTGACCAGAAACACTAAAAACTGTGGCTGCCTGGAAAAGTATGAGTTAGTTGCTCACATCTGTTTACCAGCCTTGCCAACAATGACCTGTGTTGTTCCTGTTTCTCATCGGCAACCTCCCTGGGCTGCTGTGGTGAAGCTGCACTTGTGAATAGCTAAACAGGCTGTTCACACATCACAGGACAAGTATCAGTTGACCACCGTTGGAAAAGAACCTTGGGAAAGTGTGTTAGTCCAGGTCTTCAGAGAAGCAGATGCTAAGATAGGATTAAACATGTCAGGGTTTTATTAGTGCAAATGCCTGTAGGGGAGAAAATGGGGATGGAGCCAAGTTAGCCTGGGAGAGTGTCCGAATGTGACGTAAGTCTAACCTCCAGTGAAGGACAGAGAGAGGGAAGAATGGGAGAGAGTAGCTCAGACTGCCTTGCAGTCCCAGGAAGATCCTGCAAGGCCACGGGCAGTTCTGGAGCCGAAGTCAGCCATCAGAGGAGTCCCCATGCTCTCAGGTATTGGTGGGAGCACCCCCCAGGAGTTGTGGCTTCTGCACAATCACAGCAAGGATATGTGGGGCGCTTTGGTCAGTGAATGCTCCCTATGGCCAGAGGTCTGTGAGGCCCTATCTACTGGCCACCAGAAAGATATATTAGATAAACCTAGGTTAACAGCCACTGTGTTTCCAAGTAGGGCTTATTGTGTCGGCGTTCCATTTAACAGGTTCATCGAAAGTGCACCTAGCACTTTCCAGGCTCTTAAGAGAGCATTCCCTCATTTAATCCTCTCACCAGCTCTCTGAGGCAAGTTTTATTTTTCTTTCCATTTTACAGATGAAGAAATCAAGGCTTGAGTCCTTAAGTAGCTTGCTCAAGAGCACTTAACAAGTAGGTGTCTGAAGAGGTTTTTAAATCTTTGCATATTGTTTTTCCTCTTCTGAAACAGGGTTTTGGGGATCTGTTAAGTAAACCTGAATTCTGCCTGTCTCTCAGCTGACCTCCTCACCCTATCTACTGGTTCATTTTGTACTGCTCTCTGGCCTTTTGACCTACTTCCACTCATTTCTGAAATCCAGGGGAATGCAAGAGGTCCAAAGTGGCCCCACGAACAGGTCATTTGCACTCCGGCGATAGGCAGAGTAAAAGATGAGCTGAGCATTCTGCTCAATGAGTGAATTTAAGTACATTCCACTCAGTATATTTAATTTATGAATCTGTCAACCAAGGTTACTACCTAGGCACTGCTATTTTAAATATTTAGTAAGAGACTGGTGGCCCGGAGTTTTTAATACAATTGAATGCCCTTAGAATCTGCAGATGGCATGGCTGACCGCATTGCCATCTCTATAATTGGCTATGACTGTGACCATTTGCTTGTTACCTGAATATACTTGGCTTATCTTGAAGCAAGTGGGTGTTCCTGGCACTTTCAGGTCCTGTCATATTTGATTTGCTCATTAATCCAGTAGTTTGGCTTGTTAGGGGTGGTCCAGTGGGAGTTCCTGAGAAGCCAGAAATATTTAACAACTTATCTTCTCCTTGTCCCTCAAATCCCTGACAATTTTAATGTGCCTATCATGGACTATGCTGAGACTGGAAAAAATCACTCAGTGCCTCAATTTCAATGTCTGCAAAGTAAGGGTAATGTTTTCTATCCTATTCACTCCACAAGATCCCTAAGCTCAAAAAGGTATGAGTGGAGAAGTGCTAGGAAATCTTAAAAGCATTATTTAGATGTTAAATCTTACGTTGGATTATATTTTGAAATAATAGCCGAAGTTTTACTTTTCTCCTGGTAGTTTACTTTTTCCCTATCTACCTTGAGGAGCCACTCTAGCACTTAACCTTAGCATCTCCGAGGAAGGACGTGAGCCTTCCTGGTTTTGAACTGCTGGCCTAGGTTAACGCTGGGAGACGCACTAAGACTGATGGCCAAGGGCCTGGGAAGATGACAGGGTGGGTGCAAGGGGAGCAGAGATGTCAGTGGTCTTGGAGTGAGTAGCCTCGAGGCTGCTTCCCTGGGGAGACAGCAGAAAGCCCAGGTAGTCCAAATATCTGAAAGCCACCTGGCTGCCAATTAGCTTTGCATCCTGGGAGGATTTGGGAAATATCAGGACCCCAGGGAAGAGGCTGCTCCTTGGAAGCTCTCAGCAGTTGGGGGTCAGACATGTCCACAAAGACTTTTCATCCCCAGGGAGGCGAGGGGCAGCCCGTGGCTGAGGAGTGAGCGCCAAAGTTGACTCAGAGAATTCCAAAGGGGAGCGATGTCAAGGACTGGGGTTTCCCATCTCCCACCCCTACACTTGTGCCTGGGTCCCCAGTTTAAAGGATCAATTGACTGAGATCACCTTTTTCCTCTTCCTGGAGGAATGAAGTTTCAAATTAGAAATTAAGCTGATTACATATACAGAAAATCTGCATTTCTTGTGCAACCGAGTTTATATACCATTTGTATTTGCTTTTCCCTCTGCTATTATTACTAATGCACAAGACTTACATTTCAGAAACAAAAACTTTCAACTTGTTATGAGAATGAATGCGGATGTTCTGGGGAAATTTTGCAAAAAGATATGAACAAATGCTGACAGAAGGGAAGTGAGATATGTACTAAGCATAGAGCTTCAGCAGATAATTGTGATGCAATGTGATCTAGAGACAGCCACCCTGTCACCTTGTCACTTCAGGGCCTTAGTCATGCAAACCCTTAGTTGGGTCCATATGGTGACTTGCCCTTTGTGTCCCATTGATTAGTTGCTGGATTTACTGAATAAAAACATATAGCACCTGTACAAATAGTATTGGCTTTTAGAGTTTTGTTCCCTTAAGGGGTAAATCTAAGGAATCACAAACACCAGGTTCTCAAATGTGCGGAGGGAACATCCAAACCCTGCCATCTTCCCAGGCCCTTGCCCATCACTCTTAGTGTGTGTCCCAAATACTTCTCTGAGCTGTTTAATTACCCATTGTCAAAGCTCTAATTAGTAAGGTGCTTAGATGCTGAGGGGTAACGTGTATTTGTTGAAAACATGTAATACAGGGAAAATAGCTTCCTTTTCACTTATATTTTCAAGGATGGAGGCTGGGAGTCTGGATGCTATACTCAAAGCCGATCTCAAACACACATGTGAGGCTTTTGTTTTTGTATTTCTTGTTACCTTAGATGGATTATTGTTCATTAAATATAGTTTTGTATAACATAACCTATTTCTATCTTTTCAAATTCAGTGTTTTAATTTATTGATTTATTAGGAAAATATTTGTACTTGTTACGCACCTACTACTATGTGTCTAGCATTGTACTGGGCACTTGAGATATGTCAGTAAACCAAATTGACTGTCGAGTAGCCAGACATATTGTTTCCCCAGTAACCTGTTTTCTGGGAACTACCTTGCTTTCTATTCTGTACCCCCACCCCCATCCCCCACCTCCTTATACTTACATATAAGTCCATGTACTTATTGTGAGTGTGGTCATTTTCTAACCTGACTAGGTTTTACAACCATAATGATAGGATTCCCCTATGGTCATATCCCTGGTGAAAGAAGGACTTAAAAGTATCAGCCAAATTGGAAAGTCAACAAAACATCATAAATGAGTCCCCACTGTATACAAGGTACTGTACTTGCTGTTAATGGTACAAATAATACAAATCATGCTCTCTGCCTTACCAAGAACTTTTAAACGAGGTTAACCACTGCACTCAAATGAAAATGCAATTCTAGCAGAATGTGCCAGAGAAAAAAGCAATCGGCCCAGACCTTAAGTGCTATGTAAGTTCACCTTGGATTTGTTGTGAAACCAAATGACAAACAGATGTTTCTCTTTCTTCCTGGAAGTTCTACTTCCTCCTTCACCCCCTGGTAATGATAGTGTCTTAGTTATTGAACCATAATACATTTCCAATTTAATATGAAAATATGAAGCTCACCCTACCCATAATTTTCATAACAAATTGTCTTATGTTTTTGAGGAAGGGAGTTAAGTGTGAGCGCTGCAAGACAGGCTTACACCAGCAGGTGGGGGAATTTGCCCTTTGAACTCGACATCTCAGGCTATTCAAGTGGTTCAGCAAAAGACGTGATTGTGATAAATTCTGCTTTATTGTTCTTTCTTTGCTCCAGATATTTATGCACAAAAATATGTTCTCTCAAAATCTTAGATGTAAACTTATTTAAATCTAAAATATAATTTACTCTGATACTGAACATTGGAGAAAATGAAAAAAGCATGGGATCTTATTCTTATGCTGGATGTGTAGTGTGTTAGTGCCTTGAGCTTCCCAGTCAACCATATGAGCTTACAGATTGGAGGGGTCTCTGCACTGCTTTAACTGGGGTCTATCACAGGTTTTCAAGCCTGTCTGGGCATGTCTCTGAACTGGTGAGACGGGCCTGAGTGAAGTCAGGGTGCCCAGGAGGTTGGAGTCATTCAGGAAAGAGGTCAGGCCATGCCCATTGCTGGGGTTTATGTATATGTGGGCCTGTCAGGCAACTGTGGGTGGCTCGCGTAAGCTGAGGAGCTTCCTGGGTGAGAACTCACCCTAAGGGTATAAGGAGCCTGGCGATTAGCTTGAGCCACCAAGAAGCCTTAGTTGTCAGAGGGAAGTAGGAAGTCCAACTGGGGCATGGAAGCAGTTTCCTGATTCTGTTCTCTGGTGTAGCAACCCAGAAGCATGCATTCCATTGGACAAAGAGGGCTGTCAGTAAAAATGGACTTTTCTCACTAAGCTTTATAAAAAATATTCAGATCCCAGAAATACTGCTTTATCTTCCAACATGAAAAGGTGAGTTATCCTCTTGTATTTTATTCCTGCGCAGCTTAGAGGAGGGTCTGGAGGAACTGCTGTGCTCCGTGGGCTGAGGGGTTGACAGCTGGATTGGGAGCACGTGGAAACACCTTCTGGAGACTCCTAGAAAGACGGCTTGGTGTGCAGGGGTTGAAGGTTTGATAAGGCAAGTGGGAGCAAGACCAGTGACATTTATGTTGGAGTTAATGAGATGTCCTCTGACTCAAAGTCTCCTAAGAACTAGAGAAATAGGCATTATGTACATACTAGTAGGTCCTTAGATTTGTTGAACATTTACTAAAAGAACCTTAAAAACTACGCCTCTCTTTTAATGTATAAGCTCTTTGCAAACCTCCTTTTTGGGTACTACTTTTAAAGCACAACAACATACTTACAGACGGGTGTATAAATCTTAAGTTTGTATTACAGTGTATTTTTACAAATGAATAACTTGTGCAAATCCCACTCAGACTGAGCTATGCAACATTATGAGCTACTGGAAACCTCTCTTGTGCCACCTTCTGGGCAATGTCCCGTCCTAAAGCAATTCTCTACCCTGATTTACAATATTGCAAATTTCTTTTGGCTCTTTTAAACCTTGTATAAAATGGAATCATACAGTACATCTCTATTTTGTCCAACTTCTTTTACTTAACATGATGTCTGTAAGTTTCATTTATGTTCTTACCATATGTTTTCATTGTTGTATCATGTTCCATTTTATGAGTCCAGCACAGTTTTATTCTCAATAAATCCTGGGTATTTTGGTTTACTCTTCAATTCCTTACATCACTTAGTCTCAAGCACAGAGGCATTTCTCACTTAAGACTGGCACTAGATTATATAGGTTAAGGAAGGTTCTTTAAAGACTTGGCAGGAAGGGTAGTAATGGAAGAGAAATATCTCCTAACACAGGAAATATCTTGAAATAGGATGTCCGACATCATTGTGCCCAAACACCATTAGGCAAACACTGTCCGAGGGAATTCCTTACTGGCTGTTTCTTTCCTTGGGTCCTATTCTGCTTCCGTGTTCCTGGAAACCATCCTTTAGGAGTGGCTTTTTCCACCTCTTCACTCCCTTGAGCCTCCCCCAATCCCATTTCTCCCAGCTGCAATCTCTGGGCTGCTAGAGGAAAACGGAGTCCCCTAAAATGAACAAACAAAACAACAAAAAACAAACCTTTATGCCCAAACCCGATCTGCACAAAAATGAAACACTCACCTTGCTGCATAGAACAATTTAGCTCCACATTCTTTCCATCACTCTTGCTGGCCTGCCCTGGGGCTTGCCTTTTGCATGACCAGAGGTTCCTTTAAAGCAGGCACGTCCAACCTGTGGCCCAGGACAGTTTTGAGTGAGCCCCAACACAAATTCTTAAAACATGATGTGTTGCCCAAAACAGTTCTTCTTCCAATGGGAACCAAGGGAGTCAAAAGTTTGGACATTACTGCTTCAAAACATTTTAACAAGAGAAAGGGGTGACAAGGAAAAAAAAGCGATTTTCTCCCAAAGCAGTTGTCTCTAGTGTCCTCAGTGCAGCAATGGCTACAGTTTTAAAAATATTTACCTTCTAGCCATTCTGCTCTTAACTGCTTCCAGAAAGGTAATTGTTGTCTTTAAGAATATTAGCAAAACACCCTGAGCATGGCTGGCCTCTGAGATCTTCCCTTGCCAGCTCTCATGTGCCCACATCACCGCCCTGGCAGAGCGTGCCCTCTGCCTACAGCTGTGGTGTGCACTGAGAGGCATGCTCCTGAATGGACACAAAAAGAGGACGTGGCTGCCCTCTGGCTGCAGCAGGATATAGCTCCTGGGTTTTACCTTGTGCAGATCTTGCATTTCCGAGCCGGGTACTGATAGGGGCGACCCAGCTGCTTTTCTTCTCCTTTCTGAGTGCCCATGTTGCTCTGTCCCAGAGCGTGGAGTCTGTTTATTTCATCAAATTCCCTTTGCATCTTGGCCACTACTATGTTTCATAGGCTTGAAGCAATAAGCATTTAGTTCTCTCACATGGGTGTGTGGGTCAGCTGCAAGTTGGCTAGACTTAGGGTTTGGGTGTCTCTCATATGTTGCTCATTCCCCCTCCCCCACCCCAACCCTGCTTTTTAAATTTTAATTTTAAAACAAAAAATATTTTGAATTTATTTTTCAATTACAGTTGACCAGTCCAGCCTTCTTTATTCTGACATTGGTCTAGATTCTTTCTAGGCACTGTCAAATGGTGGGTTGGATTTCTAATGCAGTTGAAACTTCTGTGTTTTAATCAACTTATATCTTAGTAGGAAGTTGTAAGAAACTATATTAGAGATTTTCACCCCAATATAGCAATAACCCAGATATTGAAGACTGGGAGATTGGATGGATGAGGTAAATGGAAGACACTGAGCCGGGTTCCTGAGTCTTGGGGTAAGCTGTAGCTGTTAGAAGCTTCAGGACTTTGGGTGCCATATTCTGGGTGAGAAGTGATGGGCACAGAAAGGAAAGTGAGACACCTTGTTTACTTTGGCATTGTGCCTGGAGTTGACTTGGTTCTCTATCCTCTAGGACAGTAGGTGGGAAATAAAGCCTAGAGAAGGGAGCCTCTGTCCACCGGCTTGGTGATCGGCCAAGAGGGCCAAGGTCAAGAGCGAGATTGCAGGGAAGCCAGGTCTTAGAATTTCTTCAGGTCCGGGACATAAACCTTAAATTTTTAAAAAAATGTTATTGTGATAAGAGCATTTGATCTGAGATTCACTCTGTTGGCACATTTCTAATTGCACAAAACAGTATTGTGAATGATGAGTGCTGTATAGCAGAGACCTCCAGAACTTACTCATTTTCTTAACTGAAACGTCATGACTTATTAGCAACTCCCCATTTCTCTCTCCCCTAGACTCCGGCAACCACCCTTGATTCTCTGTATTTTAGAACTCTCATGTTCATTGCAGCATTGTTCACAATAGCCATGCTTTGGGAATAACCTCAATATCCATCTGTGAATGAATGGATAAAGAAAATATGGTATATCCATAAAAGGGCTGTCCAGAAAAAATCCAGCCATAAATGCTTCTATTTTTCATATTACATGGCTGGATATTTTCCAGATACCCTCATACAATGGAATATTATTCAGTCTTAAAAAAGAATTAATTCTGTAATATGCAAAACCATGGATGAACCTTGGGAACATATGCTAAGTGAAATAAGCCAGTTACATTAGGGAGAATACTGCATGAGGTATCTAAACTAGTCAAAAACATAAACATAAACCATTTATATCCAGAAAATGGAGAGAAGACCTATTTCCCTCTTCTCCCAGATCACTGTCCAATCCCAGTTGATGATATCAGCTTCCTGCAAAACATGCCACTGTAATGAACAGATGTAGCTGGGAAGCTCATCTGTGGTTAAAGGCTTGTGCGTAGGTAGTTGTGATTGCTTTGCCTACGTGTATGTGGAACTGCTTACTGGGAACAGTGGGCACATAGAATAATACTGAAGAAGCCATCGTCCCTCTCCTCAAAGAACTCATATTCACATAAAGTACTTATCTAACAAAGCTTAAAACTTGAAAAAATTTTAAACCTAATTTTGAGGATCCACAAAATACACATAATTTAAAAAAAGGAGTTTTAATTTTTACTCCGACTCTCCAGTGGGCACCTGTGCACGTAAGGGAGGAAGGTAAGCCCGCTGGAAGTGTACGTAGACGGGTGCTGCTTCGCTATTTGGAGAGTAGAGCAGAATGGTTAGGCATGGAGGCCCCAGAACTGGCACGTGGGGGTTCAAATCCAGGTGCTGTCACTTACTAGCTGTGTGACCTTTGGCAAATTACACAAACCTTATTTCCTTGAATTTCCTGATTTTTAAAATGAGAGGATGACAATAATGCCAATCTCACAGGTCCTTTGTATAGATTAGATGAGTTAATAAATATTAAGTATTTAGAACAGAGCTGGGCATGTTGTGAGCCCCAGAGTAACAGTAACAATTATTACTATGACTTGCCCTAAGAAATACTGCTATGAACTATATTCAAGGAATGTGAATCTTTTAAAGTGATTCAGGGCCAAAACCCTTTGTAAATCTTCCACCTTCCACGTCCACACTGCGAACATTCTAGCAATGTGTATTCAGTTACATACTGACCATTCTCTATTGCAAAGATCAAAGAGTTTAATGAAGAGGAATTAAGGCTCTTCACATATGTTTTTAACTTAATCCTCACGATCACCCTATCCTATAGGTATTATTACCTCTGGTTTTTTACAATACAAGGCTGGTTGAGGTTAAATTAACTTGTCTAAGCTCATATCTAATAAGTGGTTGAACTGGGCTGGGAACGTAGTTTTTGTAACGTGGGAGTCCATGTTGAGACCCGTTTTCAGACAGGCAAAACCTAAAGAATGAGTTTTTTTTTTTTTTATCAGCTTTATGGATCTTTATACCATGAGAAAAAATCCCAGTTTAATTCTGAGTCGCTTAACAGGCAAGCAATTTTTTGTGTTCACTTGTGAGCACGTGGTATTCTGAGACCTAAAGTCAATATTGGAGAGAATTTCCCCCTTCTCTGTTTATTCTCCACAGAGATCGAAATTGAGCCTCCTTGCTGCCTGCCATGTCTGAAATATTTGCTGTCGTAAAACAAAGAACACATCCCAGAAATTAAAGGCACAGACTTAAGCTGCACTCCTTCAAAGCATGACAGAGACAGGACCTGTCACTTGCTCATTTGGCTGCCAGCACCCATCCCCAGTTTTCTGGAAACAGCACTCAGATTGGATGCAGAGGTTGGGGTTCTAAGTCACCATGTTCTGCTCTACCTCAGCTAATGAGTAGACACAGGACCCAAGCAAAATCAGACTCTGTCTTTCTGGACTCAAATTTTCAGCAGAGACAAAAAAAGATGAGAAAGAGAGGGAGCTTTCGTGCAGCCTGAGGGGCTGGGAGTAGAACTGTTCATCGGTTCCTGCTTCCTCGATACCCAGAGCTCCCTTGGTTGCCATCTTGCTGAGCTACACTGTACCAGTCTCCTACCTTTCCCCTGTGCATTTAAGTCAGCCAGAGTCAGGTTCAGGTTTTCATAACCAAAGACTAGTAACTGGTCTACCTGGCCTGCCGGGGCCCTGGTCGTGTGGCCCTGCCCACCTGCCCACCTGCCCACCTCATCTGGCCCACTCTCCTTTCCTCTCTCCCTCAATGTCAGCTACATGGACTCTCTGTGGTTCCTTCTTCCTGCTTCCAGGCCTTTACCCCTGGCACTGGAGCGACCCAAATGCCATCTCACAATTGCTGACAGAATTGCTGACCACTCCAAACTTTCTATCTTATTAGCCTGTTTGATATCTGGTATAGTATTCATTACTATTTAAAATTATCTTGAGCTTTATTTATTATTTGCATTTCCCTATTAGAATATCAGTGCTAAGAAGGCAGAGACCTTGTTTATTTTATTCACTGGCACCCCCAGTGGTTACATGAGGGTTGTCTGGGAAATATCCAGCCATGTAATATGAAAAATAGAGGCATTTATGGATGGATTTTTTCCCAGACAGCCCTCGTATGTATTATAGGTGGTAACTGCACTGTATCTTAATTTTTGGTCTTAGTTGAAATCTTGAAGACATTGAATTTAATAGTGGCATGAAGGTTTGTCTGATCCTCACAAGTTTCTAGGATTGACGAGTTTCTTTCTGATAGATATATGTAATCGGGTCTGAGTTAGACTGACCAGACGTACTGTTTTAAATGGGACAGAAAACAACGGTACTATTCAGCTTAAAATGGTACATATGGTCAGCCTACTGACACCTTAAATTTAGCCCAGTGAGACTATAGGCTGACCATAAGTACCATTTGAAATGGGACAGTACCATTGTTTTCTGTCCTGTTTAAAATGGTATGTCTGGTCAGCCTAGTCTGAGTGTGTATCAAGTCTGAGTACGTTACTATACCTATATAGTTAAGGTTTGCATATTCTGCAATACCTATAGTATTGCTAGCATGAAGCCAATCTTTTCAGAAGCTGCAATTGACCTTCACCTGCTTATCATTTTAAGCCTGCCCAACTGATAAGACTAGAGACTTATTTCTTCATATCTGATGGCCACACCACCCACCAGGCAGTTAGGAAAATATATTGACTGGACTTGTCTCCTTACAGATCACATGTGGAAATCAGCATTACAGAAGGCACCATTAGGATCCTCATTGATTTCAGAGGACTTGTTCATTATTAACTCATTCACTACTGGGTTGAAAACAGTCCAGAAACAGAGTGCAGAGTTGTTCATATTTAATACCTCAATTTTTCCTTTAAAGTAGTTTGTTAAATGGCAGCATAACAATAAATCAATGCCCTAAATAAATCTATAATACTAGAAGTGGGTTTGGACAGGATTAAGATAGCCTCAGTCAATTCAAGAAGAAAACAGCTATGATATGTAGGCAGGAATAACAAAGAAGAGTTTACAATGTAAAATATAAGTTGGAGAGGAGTTTTAGAAAACTGGTATTGTGTAAACTAATTTAGAGTGACTTAAGTCTCCTTGAGAAAGCTTAGATGAATATTTGCATTCACTTCTGGTTTATTAAAGTTTTAACTATTTTTTGTTTAATACCTTGATATCTGGAAAGTGATATGATTAGGAATAGTTTTGCTTTCCAAAGAGTTAACCAATTTTCAAATAATATTTTTCAACATTTTGGAATCCTTTTTATTTCTTCTTTTGTGATTCCCTGTTCAATGTCTATAGACATGTCCATTTCTGAGTTATCTTGTAGTTGATCTTAATGGTACTATACCATTTGATTATTGTGGCTTTGAAATAGATTTTATTGTGTCATACAAGTCAAGTTACTGCTTTTTTTCCCCAGAATTTCCTTGCTTACGTTCTTCCATTGATTTTTGCAGAAGAATATAGGAAACATTTTGCCACTTTCCAAAAATAGGCCTTGTCTCCTAAGAAGATGATAGTAGGAATTATTACTGACACTCAAATGGGATCTTAGCAATCAGAAAGGGAGGGGATGGCACAGTGGCATCATTAACAGATTGCACACAAATGAGTAATACCTAACACTTCACAGCACTTATTATGGGCCCAGGTACTATTTAGAGTGTTTTACAAATATTATTTGATTTAACCTTCAAAATAATACGTTTTTGTCTCCACTTGAGAGATGTGGAAACTGCGGGTGAGTTTTCATCGTTTGCTCCAGGGCACACAGCGGGCCCACCTGGAAGCCAGGACCAAAATTCAGTCACTGCCAGATACTGCGCTCTCAGCCCCTGTACTACTACCGTCAGGGTGGTGAGTAATGCAGACTGTAGCGGTTCCTTAATAATCAATCCTTATATTTAACATGTCTCTCATCCCCATTGCTCTTCCATATGTTTTATCTCACTTTGTGCTCCTTGGTTTGTGCAGAGCATAGTTGAACACATTGTGCTAATTACAGAATGTTAGCTAGGGTGGAGAACCACTGGTTCACACCTTTATGAAGTTTCTGTCATCAAGGTGGTTTCTTTAGCTTTTTGGTTTCCTTTATCACACACGTTAAGAATCATGGCCAATGTCAAAAGATGGTTTGTAAGTTGTTAACAGATGATTAAAATTTAACATTCAGCCATGCTTATTAATGAAATTTTCTTTATTATCTTCATAAATTTTAGAAAAGAATCTTGGAGAAAAAGGTAAGATTACCAGCCAAAATAGTAATCCTTTTAGATGTCATGATGAATGTTTATTTTTACCTGGGAGGAGGAAAAAAAATGATGTGAACAAGATTCATAACCACTGAGGGTATATAAGAATTATTTTGCATTTTTATTTTATGTTTTTAATTACATTTATTGTGATTTCGGTTAGTAAAATTATATAGGTTTCAGGTACACAGTTCTGTAGTACCCCATCTGCGTGTGGCATTGCGTGCTCACCACCCAGAGTCATTTCTCTTTCCATCACTGTACATTTGATGACCACCCCCTGCTCCACCATCCCCCCGCCCCCTCCCCTCTGGTCACCAAAACTACTGTCTGTGTCCATGAGCTGTTTCTTTGTTTGTCTTGTTCCTTTGTGGCTTTCAGTTTTATATCCCAGCTTAATGGTAGCCAGGCTTTTTACCCTCTCCGCCACTATGGCCCTCAGAAAAGGGGCAGGTTAAAGTCTAGGTCAGGAAGGCGGAGAAGGAAATGTAGATGCCATCTTTACCCGACAGGAAGAGTAAGTCCGCCAAAGAGCTTCCATTGAGTGAGGGAAGGTGGGAAGAGAGAGACAAGGTAGGGTCAGGAGGTCGGCTCCTCCTCTGCCTTGGGCTTTACCACAGACCACAGATTTGATAAAACAGGAACAGACTACTAGGTGTAGTGTGACAGGGCTGTAAGGGGAGTCCTGGTCATGTCCAACATGGCCCCTCATCTTTTTAAAAGTGTACAGTTCAGTAATTTTTAGTGTATTCACTAGGTCATGCAACCACCATCATCATTTTATTCAGTGATAGCTAATTCTGTACCTCTAGATTTTCTTAGCACAGCAGCAGATAAAAATTCAAAGGACCAGACTGATGTTTCTGCATATTTAATTAGGTGCTGCCATTGTTTATACTCAGTACCCCGTATTCTGTGTGTATCCAAAAAGCTGGCTCTTCAGATAAAGAAAACATGTCGGTAGCCTCAGTCCTGTGTGGTGTCAGACCCCAACTGTGAGATTGGTAGGGACCAATCTCCGTGGGAGTAGTTGGTACAGGGTCTGGCAGAAGTAATCTTTTTTAAAAGTAGTTATTAATAAAATATTATTACATTACAGAATTACATGCTTATGATTTTGTAATAAAAGATTTGGTATAGATTACCAGCTCATAAAAAAGGGTGTTACTTTTGCTGGGCCCTATATTTGAAGAATATATGCAGGTGTTTTTAGCATGTTCTTATAAATTGTAAGGTAGTATGACCTGAGAACTTCATTCATTACTATAATACAGTTCCCTTAACTCCAAATCAGAGATCCAGATTCAACAGGCCCTCTTTCTTTTCATTGAACTGAATAGATGGGCAAAAGATTAATGCACACATCAGAGGCATAAAAAAAGGGTCTCATTTCCAGAAAGCGGGATGATTTCTTATAAATAACTTAATCACTCCTATGAGGAAATACCAGGGACCAGAAGTTCCATTAACCTTGTGCCATAAGAAGAGTAAAAAATGGCTTAAGTGTTCTATGAAGGGAGTGAACAGAAGCGAATAAAAACAGAAGAGGGATGGGACCAAGAGAGGAAAAAGAAAAAGGCAGAAACCTGGATGGATCCAGAGCAGTAGCTGCACCAGCGGCCTAGGTTTCACACTGAGATTCTAACCT
Source organism: Lyroderma lyra (assembly GCA_004026885.1). NCBI lineage: Eukaryota > Metazoa > Chordata > Mammalia > Chiroptera > Megadermatidae > Lyroderma > Lyroderma lyra. The sequence continues at coordinate 420,051 of PVJL010000038.1, forward strand.
GGGTTGCGTACTTCTAGGTGATGTTTCTCTTTCAATAAAAATCAAAGGCAGTTCATTTGAAAAGGCTATTAACAGTGTAAGGGAATGTATCATGTAATTATACAAAAACAATTGGATTATTTAGCCATACAAATGTACATAAAAACATTTGTATCGTTTAGCCATACAAACATTCAAAAGAAATGCTGAAGGAACCAGGTTTGAAAAAGTCAGTGACACTATATTTTGCAGTACAAGTTTGTGGCTTTTTTAGGAGTAGGTCTGTTAAGGTAAATCCCCAGTGTTTGGAGGCAGACCCCCAACAGCAGCCAAAGTACAAATGATTCATACGAAGATAAGACCGAGGAGTCTAGCATCACCAGGAGACAGTGCCCAAGGAAATAGGGTGAAGAACATATGCTTTCAAGAGCCCTGGGGAACTTTCCAATTACATTTCACTGAAGAAATATTGCTCAGATAAAGGCAAATTCTCATCCCAAATAGGCAAAAACTAAGAAACTCTAAAGAGACATAAGATGTTCTCTAATAAAAACTATTTATTGACACACCAGAAATAATTTTTTCTAGTACAGTAGCTGTAGGCATCTATATTGCAGTTCTGTGTAAACTACGTGTTACGCGTCACTAGAAATCTAATTAGCAGGATGAATTTAATAAAGAATAGGAGTCACTATGAGTCTACAGCGGCCCAGCCATGGAGTCTCATTGGAGAGTAAATCAAATATCAAACTAGTGTTGCCCTGCAACAGAGTTCTTCTGTAGCCAAGAAAAACCAATAGGAACAAAAACAGAATAGCACCCATTCAATAAATTAGGTATGCATAACTAAAAAACCACTGTAACTGATAGAAATAGTCTAAATAAAGTAACCACAAAACTAAATAATTAGCTATTTACATATATTACTTTTTTGCCAAAACTTTAATTTGTTAGTTTTCCCATCCTATCTCATCCCTTTTATCTGTTGTTACTCTTGCTTTTTTCCTGGTGAATTTCTTGGCTCACTGGCAAATATTTAGACAACTAATTAGAGCCTCTTTCTAGGTCCCTATATTTCCTAAAACTTCTTGTCAAACTGAAGGGTAACTCATATAAATCTATCTCTACATAGAAATAATAAGCATGATTATTCTGCTGTCAGTCATGGCAATGACATACAATTTCATTTTCTTCCAAACATTATTTGAACTATTTCAGAAAGTTAGGTTGCAAATGGCAGCTGAGTGGATGGATTTTTCATTTGTAACAGGCACAGAGAGTATACATGGAGACAAGCATGTTGATCCTGAGAATATAAATGCTGTGGACTGCAACTTAAGATCCCCCATTATTGGGAATGGGTCCTTCTCTCACTGGCCACTTTTTTTTTCATTTTAATTTTTAAGGCTAAGTATCACGGCAGCATTAACAAATAAAAATGCTGACATCATTTCTACCAAAGAAGGGCTCTGTGATGAATAGCAGCAAGTACCATAAATAGCACGATTGAAAAGGCATTGAGTTGGTATATTTCTGGTATTATGGCCAGAATAATATGTTGATTTTTAGCATCATTCTAGGGCAGGAATGTCCAACCTGCGGGCCAGGATGGCTCTGAATATGGCCCAACACAAATTCTTAAAACATGATGAGATTTTTTTACAAACTTTTTTTTAGTTCATCAGCTATCATTAGTGTTAGTGTATTTTATGTGGGACCCAAGCTTCTTTCAATGTGGCCCAGGGAATCCGAAATGTTGGACACCACTGTTCTAGGGGATCTAAAAGATCTTGGCAATAAGCCTCCACCTCTTATTTATTTCCTTTCTAGTTATAACAATTTGTAGTTATTTTATTTTTGGTTTGTTCTAGAATACAAGCTCCGGGAGGACAGAGGCCACACCTGAGTACTCACCACTGTGTCTCCAGTGTCTAGAACAGTGTCTGGTCCATAGTAGGCTCTAAATTAAAAACTTAGATGAAACAAATGAACAAAATTATGAAGTCCCCTGGTCTGCCTATGTCTGGAGACCTTCCAGTTTCATTGAATGGTCAGGGTTTCTGGCCTGCCGTAATGATCCTACCCACTGTGAACCTTTGGGTGGCTGTGTGGCTGATATTTTTGTGCTTCAATGGAAAGTAAAACTTTTCAATGCTCCATTCACTGTGCCCACCTCGCAAAGATTAGCTATGCAGAGCTAACATGCATCAGAGGTAAGAGGGCAAGAACATTCTAGGCGGTAAACTACAAGCTCCAAATTCAGCTCATTCTTCCCTATCACCTCTTTGACAGAAAGCTTAAGAAAAAAGCTCTCAGGAGAATTTCCTCTTGACTGTGTCAGTTCAGTAAGCCATCAATCACACGATCAGAAAAGAATAAACTATAACTCACCTACATAAAAAATTAAGTTAAATAAAAGAAAAATCTGGGAGTGGAAACCAAGTGACAAGGTGGGCTGTCTAGGTCCTCTGTTGATTGGAATTGCTGAACATGGAAGCAAATACAGGCATTACAGCAGGGGAGAGGCTGGAAGGGAAAGGGGTGAAGCTGTGGGATGTGAAGACCGCAGAGGACCAGCCTTTCTCTCCTCCTTCTCCCTCTCCGTCCGGCTCTCTTGGATCCTGCCACTCCGGCTGAGCTCCATGCCGTTGCTTTGCGGGCGGAGGTGAGAACCAGCTGCTGGTGCCTCCACAGCACATCCTTAGGCTATCGATGCTCTGCTGGAGTAGAAGTCAGGGACTGGGAGCCCGGTGTGAAGCGTGACCTGGGGGAAGAGGCCGTGAGTCCTGGGGGCACTGCAGGAACCTCCCTGCACTCTCCTCCCCAGGGCACAGTGGGTGTATTCCTAATTCAAAAAGGGATCTGTTCAATTTTCTTTAGCATATATTCTGGAAGACATGAAGGGGAATTCCAATAGAATCCTGCCTGTGCTGAGAACCCGGCCACCCCAGCGGGCTCCAGAATCCTGGAGACACTTGATAATATGGTTCTCATCCACCTGCCTCTTTTAAGATTCTGGGGAGATTGTGTTCTTTATGACTGAAGACCCAGGCATTGATCTGCAGGTAGCAAAGCGAACTGGCCATATCACAGTGATCACTGTCAAATCCATGGTTAGAGAACAGATGGGCAGACGACCTTTCCTTTATTGCTTGTCCACTAGTTATTCTAATTAGGATAAGCCTTTCATTTTGGAATTGCATACATGGTTGCCAGGTATGAAGAAATATGGGAACTTACACTATTTTACTGATTTCTATCCAACCTCCTACCTCAATGGACAAGGCTAGAACCATTTCATGCAGTACTGTCACCTCTCCCCTTCTTCTCCCTGTCCTCCCCAGCCCAAGAGTCTTTATCTAAAGATACTCAGAACAGTCGAAAATGTGGAAGACTTTGAATGAGGTTTTCCTAAGCCTTATTTCTAGAATAATTTATGGCTTTCTTTCTTTCTTCAAAGATAGAGGCTGAACCTGATAGATTAGATTTCAGTCTCCCAGAAAACCCCAATCAATGTTTGCAGGAAGTGAGGAGGGCAGAGGTCAATAGGTTGCCATTACGTTTACTCTACATACTGATAAACAGCAATGGATTTTTAAAATAGCTCCCAAGCCTGTGGTTCTGAAAAGAGCAAAAGTCATCTGCAGCGTTTTGGTTCTCAAGCCCTAACTACCTTCGGGCAGAGCCATTTGCTTAGTGGGATTCATGGCTGACAAAGACAGTTCCAGCTCCTGAGGGAAATGAAAGCCCAAGTCCTAGCAGTGGCTGGCAGGGCACCCACCTCCTCTCTGCAGGGCTCTGATCTCTCCCTCTGCTCCCCACCCCATCAACTCCAGTGCACTGCTCTCAGCCCCTCCTTGCCCTGGAGAGGCACCCCATGTCTTAGAAGCTTTGCCCTGGCTGTTCCCCGTGCCTGGAAAGCTCCACACAGCTCACTCCCTCACCCTCTTCAAGGCTCAGGTCACCTGTGACGGCAGTATGGCCCACCCATACTGACCACTGTTTGAGACTACAGTGCCCTCCCGACTCCAGCATTCTTGATCCCCTTCCCCTCCCCCCTTGTCCTTCCTCTGTCGCCCTTGCTGCCTGCTAACACACTGCGTTATTAATGTGGCCATTGGCTTCTTACTTGTCTCTCCTATAACCAGAACATGTGTTCTAGGAGGGTGAGAGTTTTACCTGCTTTATTTGCACTGATAAACAGCAATACCTAAAATAGTGGCTTACATATTAAAGGCACTCAACAGGTATTTGTTGAATGAATGAATGAGAAGAACCTGTTGTTTTCTGTTCACAGTAAATCATGTTAACTAACTTTTGGGCAGGGACTGTGTTTTCTGTCACTATAGAACCAAGGAGGCGCTCAAAATTTCTAAGGGTGCTAATACAGGAGACTCCCCATTAACCAGCACCCGTGAAGATTGGTAGGTGCCAGATAAATGCAAGTACACTCTCAGTTAACTGACACCTATGCCTGATAAGCATAGTATCATTTTTTTTTATTTTTTTGCTGGTTGCTTGTGTTCTGCTAAACTGAGAGTCTACTGTACTTCAATCTTAATCCTTTCCCTCTCAGGCACTCATGGAACTTTCCTCAAGTCATTTGTTTTCATGCCAGCTGGTTTAAGAATTTCATTTGTACTCAAGATGATACCGGGGCTCAGAGGGACAATCATTAGCAAACCATGAATAATTCCGGTTTCCTACTTGGTGTTAACTAGATCGTGTCCAGGTATAATGAAGGGATGTAGGCTGATTTGGAATCATGCCAGTTGTTAAGGTTGATCCCGTGTCCTTCTTTTCTGCATGTCTTAGTTGGGGCCTTACAGGGTGGGCTTCCCTCTCTCAGGGGCTTTACTCGCCCATGGGCAGCCGGGGCAGCCTCTGAGGTGGAGCCAGCAGATGCCACTTCTACCCTCAGAGGCACAGTGCTTACCTGTACGTTCCTGTTCAGGCTGACTGCTGGGAAAATCAGGCCCTCCACGTTCTCGAACGCTACGGGCCCTTGCTGTTCGTCATTGATAAAAAATGTCAAGGTTTTTCTATTTAAGTCGAGGAGGACTCCGACTGTGGCCCCTTTTGTGATCCCTCCCTCGGTTCTGTGGGAAAAGAAACAATTGGGGTTCACATGCCTGTCATCATTCTAGACGTTCCCCTCTTGTATGGTTAAACCAATGCTTCTCAACCCATTTAAAAGTATCACCACCCCCCAATCTTAGGAGCCTTTTAAAACATATTTTCCTCTAATCATTTTCCTCTGCCTCATATAAAATTTTAATACCACAGATATACCATATCACTGTTCATGTATATATATCTGTGCATTATACTGGGGGTGCCAAAAATGTATACACATTTTAAGAGATGTTATCTATGTATTACTTTTCAAAGTTGAATTGAATTATGGTAGCAATGTGTAGTATGATGTTTCCTCAAAAGATGACAATCAAACGAATGCTAGTGTCACCATGCAACAGGCAGGGCAGTCAAAGAAAATGGCAGAAGCACGGTTGTCGTTGGAGGAGCACAAGACCCTTTTGAAGTGGTATTTGAAATTTGAGAACATCGTTTGAGTTTCCCCTATAGACTCCTGACTTAATACCCCTTGACTTCTACCTATGGGGGACCTTAAAGGATGTGGTGTACCATAGAAAACCAGCTACACTGGCAGGTGGTACCTTGGGAAGAAACTGAAATGGCATGCGTAGTCATACAGGTGGGCACTTGGGTCAGTGTTGCTCAAACAGTAGTTGGCTGTAATCAGAAGTGTCTGGGTGTTGATGGTAACCACTTTGAGCACCTCTTGTAATTGCAGAGGTCCAATGTGACTTCTTTTCATCTTTAGTTATTGGCATTTATTGAGTATTACAATTTTAATACAGTTTTTTTTTCTTTCTTAAAATGAGTATAAATATGTTTGGCACTCTCTGTATATAAAAAGAGTAAAATATTTTTGCTCGCTCTCCTCAAACCAGTTTTCACTCTCTTGGAGGAGGTTTCCACCCCATGTTGAGAATGTATTGGTTCAACCACACTGCTCTGCTGTTGCTGAGAGTGAACTCATTCACACAGGGCACCAAGGCACAGCTCAGAAAACAAAATATTGAAGACCAAGAAAGCAAGTAACCTGTGGACTATCAGAGCTCTACCCATAGCTATATTGTACACCTTGCACAAATGATGTGAATTAAACCTTTTGGAATCATTGAATCCAAAGTGATTTAATTTAGAATTCAAAATAAAGAAGCACTTAAGCTGAACTTAACACATATGCATCAAAAATTAAATTTGGGGCCTTATGTTACTCACTAAATGGAAAAACTCATTCCAGAAAGGCTGACCAAATGTATTGTTTTAAGTGGGACAGTACCATTGTCTTCTGCTCTGTTTAAAATGGGATGTCTGGTCAGCCTATTCCAGAAAGATGGTAATTTTTGACTTGTTGAGTTTGAATTGAGAAGTTGGAGGCTCTATAAATTCACAACATCGAAGAAGAGGATTCTCTCCTGTAAAGTAATTATATTGTAGGAGATGGAGTGGTTTTAAAGAACCGGCATTCAAAGGTCATTTTACAACAAATTGTGTTTTATGTTTAATTGATGATTTCACAAAAGTCATTAAGGATCAGATCTGTCTTCTCCCCCTTCTTTGAGGTCCAGCAATATTGAATTTCATCCTCATCTCAGCAGAGCACAGAAATTGAAATGTGTCGTTCTGTTCCCCGGCATGCAGAATGCATACTATACCTAGTTGTTAAAAGATGGTTTATAAATTGCGCCTTGTTAATTCACAGCTTTGACAATGACAGCACAAGTGACATGCAGGTTGCATGCAAGCAGATGTGTTCAGCTTTAAGAATGTGTTTCCCTGCATAGTGTGACAGTTGTGTCATTACCCACTCCTTCACTCCAAAATAAAGAAGCTAAAAGGGGACAGTGAGAGTCATACCTGGGTGGTAGAATCAGAGATCTAGTTCACCCAAAACGTAAATCACTGGTAACTACTCATCTACGTCTGGTAGGGTTTGATATCAGGCTGAGATGGTATGTGTGTTCACTGAGAACGGTAGTAAATAAAACACACCCGAGTGGAGGCGTATAGAAGCTATCCAAGGGAAGAGGAAGTGGAGGCCCTAGGAGTTGTACTGGCTAGTGAAGGGGGCAGTGGTGAGCACATCAACAAAGCTGAGAGAGTGGAGTCTTCTATCCTACCACTGCCTGACTCACTTTCTTTTTGATTTGACTGAATAAAACTGTGTGTGTGTGTGTGTGTGTGTGTGTGTGTGTGTGTGTACATTTTTTTTTAGAGACACCCATGAGAATGTATTCTGGGGAAATCTTTGAGAATAAGGACCAGCATCCATGAAAAACACTTATCTACCTAGAAAATTTGTGAAAAATACATTTGAGGAAGAAAGCACAAACCAAGTGAATGAGAACATCTAAGAAAAATATTACAGAAAAGGTTAAATTATAACTGCCTATATTTTGGTGGTAGAGGAAAACCTAAGGAGATTACTATGTTCTCCTTTCCCAGTCAACTGGGTGCTCTGAATCAGTACAATCATAAGACAGTTCTTTACGTACAAAACTATCCAAATTGACTCTATAAGATTTAGTTTGTTAAATGGTTTCTCTTCTGAGCAGTGGTATTGATAATAATCATAATAAGAACAATGCTTCTGTTTTCAGGTGTGAGGCATTTTTACATATCCAATTTAATCTTGGGAACACACCTGCATGGTGTAGGAAAACTAAGTAACTTGTTCAAAAGTGCTTTTCTGATAAGTTGTAGGACTAGAGTTTAGAATCCTGGAATGTTTTCCTATAATGAATAGCCTAGGGAAGTGTTCCTGTCTTTGTCATTATGAAAAACCAAACCAAACCAAACCAAACCAAACCAAACCAAAACAAAACAAAAAAACCCAAAACCCAACCAAATCAAACCGAACTCAATCAAACCAAAAACCAAAAAAACTCTACCAGGATGGACTCAGTTAAGACTATAGTAGAACTCCAGTGCTACTTAAGGAAGATCGCCTGCCTGACTTCCTTAATGTTGTCTATTTTAATATCTTTGACCTTGGGCTCTCATTCTTGACCAGAAGCCAACGTGAAGAAGGCTTGGTTCGGCGGCTGCAGGGTACCTGTTGGTATGCGAGTTGTTGTGCATGAACCAGCTCCGGTTATTGTCCACGTACATTGCCCAAGCTTTGTCGTCCTTTCCCAACATTACATCCTTCATCACATCCATGCGAGCCACGCCAAAGGCAGGGTCGGGGTGGTTGTCATAGCGATCCACAGTTAACTCCCAGTAGTGGACACCCTTGGAGAAGCCAGTCTTCCCCAGCACCACCCGGTCATCATAGCTACTGCAGGTTACAGTCAGGTTGTCATTGGAGAAGATGATGTCTGAGTGCGCCGAGCCAGGGTCAAAAGCAAACCAGGCCACTAGGAACAATAGAAGGGAGCGGGGTTACTAACACAGACCTAAGGAATTCAGCACTGTAACAGGCTTTCAGGCGGGTGAGGAGCACTGTGTCCCATTGTCATGCTGCCATGCAGGAAGAAGGCATCCAGGGCCAGAAGGGGCCATAAGTGAGCAGACAGGGGCCACATCCTGAGAGCTGGTACTCTCTGCGCCCAGAAGCAGATGGAGGACACACGACCGATTCAGCAGGGGTTACCTGGCTCCAACTGCACTCCCAACCAGATGATCCGGGAGTGAAGTGGCATCGATTTTGGAAGGTACAAGTCCCTTCACCTGGTGACTGGCAGAACAGTACACCAAAGACATAAAGGGAGAGGGCTGCACTAAGATGCCTGTGTAACCCTGAGGCAGGGAGGCTAGGATCTAGAGTCCTAGATGGAGGAGGGATAAAACACACGTGAAACCAGGAAATAGCCCTTGGGCGAATGCTAAAATCTAGTCATTTTGAAAATGTCCTCAGTGCTAGTGAAAGCTCAAAAGCTGTGAAGCTATCAGTAACAGATTTTCATGAATGCTTGGGATTTGGACCTAAGACAGGTTGCTTCCTTCATAACTTAAAATTACAGTTTGCAAGTTACTCCTGACATTAATGTGTGAAAGACTTTGCTGGAGCAGCAGGTATTTGGACATTAGGTGCAGATAGAATGATGTCTTTATACACCTTGTTATGCCCCAAATTCTAAATGCCGCCTACCAATAATACACTCTGCAAAAATGTTACTGCTGATTTATTGAACCTGTGAGTCACTTCACATGCAGTTTGGCCTTTGCTATTTGTAACAGAATAAGGTTATTCCATACCTGCCAACAGCTTTTTAATGTCAACTGTTGTCATTCCAAGTGAAAGGCATGGGAGAGAGAAATAGGAAGCAAAATTGACATTGATAAGAAAACATGGTTCTTTTGAAAGGGTAATACCAAAAGAGGGTCCAATTTAAAACACTACAACAGTTGATCCGACTGTACCTTCACCCACATTTAGCACTCATAAAGAGTGCTTTGTATTAATGTATAAAAAACTGGGGGAAAAGTAATCTTGAGGTATAAAATTTAAAAATACAGGTATCTCTTCCATTTTTCTAAGTATTGGAGAAGCTGTTATAATGGGGTTTGAATGACAATTAGACAATTTATTGACATAAAATAAGCTACTGCCATTTATTTTTGTGAAGGAAATTGAGCATACCAATCACATAAGTAAAAGATAACAATCACAATAGGTATACTTGCCTAATTGAGAGTAAGGTGCAGATTGTGTCTCAAAATTGCATCCTATAAAGAAATACTACACATCAAAGCTATGAAACAATAATCAGGTTGATACACTTAAAAAGCACCCGCTGAACAGTCACCAGAGGCCTGATTCATGAAAAACCAAAGCCCTTTTTAGTTTACTTTGCTCTGTAAAATTTGCTACTCTGCTCTTTTGAAATGAAAAGTACATTATTTTTCCTATTTAATAGATCCCATTCCAATTGATTCTAAACTGTACAGCTTAAATTTTCATCATGTTCCAAGTTCAATCTTTTTCACTCAAGTTTCCACATTAAGAAGGCTTACTATATATTTAAAAATGAGAAAAACTCATCCAATTGAAATGGAGAAAACTGGATCTTGATGAAACTCCATTCCATGCCACTATTTCACACACTTCCAACTCAGGATTATGCCAAAGGCCTTTGTAGTGACTTGGGCCCATGTGAAATGATACGTGTGAGTATATAACTAAGTGTGAAATGTAATCTATATGTTAATAAATACACCTGATAATTATTAATGATGACATAAATTAAATGTAGTAAAACCAAAAATGATCTCATCTCCTTCTTAGATAGTTTTACTACATCAGCTCTTCTCATCTAAGGGAGGGAAGGGGGGATGTGGGATGGTGGGGTTGGGAGTAGTCTCATTGATGTATTGGAATCACCTGTGGGACTTTTTCAACCACCTCGCTACCTACCCCATGAAAAGTTGCACAGGGGTGGAGGAAGCAGTCTTGTCTTAAAATGTTCAAAAATGTGTGAACAAGGATTTCAAGTGGTATTAGGGAATGATCTAGAAAATGTGTTTTTGAGTACTAGGGTGTTCCCTAGAAAGAATCATTTGATTATTTTTCAACTCAGTAAGGCCCTTAAATGCTAATTTCTAAAAACAATGGAAGGATAATGCACTAAATTAAAAGAATTTCAGAAGAATTAAGAAGGCAATTTAGAAAGGACTAAGGCTCAAGTTAAAAAATAGTATTTAAAGATTATGACCTTACTTTTGGTTACTTTATTTTACTCTGGGATGAATTCACATACAAAAGTATCATTTTCTCCCAACTCTATGGCTGGATTTTATGTTTAGTTTCTATCAATTATCACTGCAATTCCTATTCTCAGGTTAGAACTTAGTCATATCTAGCTTTGGAAATAAATTTGTAAAATATGAATAGGGCTTTTAAAAGTTTTAAATGAATCATGCCTTGTGCAAGTCTTTTTCAAAACAAGTTTTCTGAAAAAATTTTATACTACTTTAAACATACGATCATATATTCAAGATTCAATGATACAACTAGAACATTGCTATCAATACAGCCATCAAATATTCTCAAACCCACATGTCTTTTTATTCTTGAGACAATATACATTACAAAGACTATTACAATATTTCAGTACATTAGACACAGGTGAGAAGAATTCCATAACAAAGCATGTTTGAAAGCCAGTAGTGCACAGAAAAACAATAAAAAACGTAAAAAGCACAAAGAAAAATGTCATTTTAAAGAGAGCTTGAAGTCTCTGCATCCTTTTTGCACTGTCATGCTGTGGCCTTCTTCATTCCAGGATGTGGGATGAGCAAAAAGAATAAAAAAAAATGAAAGAAACCTGTGGAAATGTGAAATGTGCATCACGTGTATCCATGATTATAATATAGTCCTGAAGAGATCAAATAGATCTGCATTGTAGATATTTAAAGATTCTATTTGCTAGACAGTTCACTGCACTGTAACACAAGTCTAGCATCCCTGACATCAGCCTAAAGCCCTGTCACAACCTGCTTGGCTGTGGAAAACTCTGGGGAGGCCAGACTTTTCAATGACTCACATCTTTGGGCCTTAGGCTAGTTAAGGGTTTCTAATGCAGCTAGTGGTGGTCCCTCCCCTCTACTTGGGGAAAAACAACTACAACAAAAATAAAACTGCCAAAAAACCAGCCATGAGCCCAACTGTCCTACCATCGAGCACAGGCTTTTGCAGAGAAAAACTTTGATTTTCTGCTCTCCGGTTTGCCTGTTTTATATGATGCATTCTGCTGTTGGCAGGTTTTAACTTTATTTTTTTCAATAACGATCTCTTGAGTCTATGTTTAATCAGACCACTGCAGGCTGGATGCACTGATTCAGACTGCCAGACACAGCTGGTTTCCTGGATACAGCAGGGTTGCAAACCTCCAAACTAAGGCCTCCACTCAGCCAGTGCCTATGCCGTGCTATGCCACTGCATGTAATGACAAAGCAGGCTATCCATGGTGGTATCAGCTTGTGCAAAAAGAACAACTTCACTCATCACTTTCCAATGCCATTACACATTGACCACAACTCCATGGTGGGTCCCCACACCACACAAACAAGAACGCCACAAAGCTCCATCATCCAAATGCCCCTCATACCAGAAGCAGGCCACAGACAGAGACTAGCTCACTGCCCTCTCAACGCACATGAATGGCAAGAACAAAACAGTGTTTTTCAGAGATGCCTTCAAGGCACAGAGATCTAGAGGAAAGGTCAGACGAGCTCAGCTCACCCGGTGGTGCATTGAGAGACTGTAAGGAGGAATGCAAGCTCAGCTGGTGGGGTGAGGATCGGAAATCAAAGTAGGATCTCCCGGGGAAGCTGGGTTGTAGATTAAGGGTGGAGGAGAAAGGACTCATTCTACGGAGCGGCAATCTTTCCGAAGGCACTGGAAAAGGGGGTGTCTGTTCTTCTGAATCTGTGTCTAAATGTAAGATCAATGCAAACTAGAGATCAGAAATCTGCCCCCTCCCGTGCACAGTTCCCCAAGACCTGCCTTACCAAGGCGTCCAGCACAAAGCCTCATCCAGCCACAGGTGCCACAGGCATCTACCGACCCAAGGTGGCCTGGACTGGGCAGGGATTCTCAGCAGGTCAGAACCCAAGACCAGAGGGACACCTTGAACATCACAGACAGTTGTTTCATTTGCCCCCAATTTTCCGTGGTAGAGAAAGTATTCTGGAAGGTTTCCTTTTAATTAAACATTCTTAGAATGGAATTTAGACACTTTAGAGATAAGTTTTACCCATTGATGACTAAAAGGAGATTAATATTTCACTCTTTTCAGCTACCTGGGAAGTTATTACCTGTCCAACAATGGCCTCTCAAAGGGTTTCTATGGAGGTGATGATGATTTTTACCAATCTTCGCTGTTTCGTATTTTCCCTTTTCTCTCTTAATACATCTTTTCCATTTCTAAAGAGATAATTTTTCTATATGAGCACACGCAAGACTTGCTCTTTAAATAGGAGAGGAAGCTAGGGCTGAACAAGTAATTAGGGAAGGAGCCTTACTTCTACTTTTGAATTATGATCAGACCTGAGGGATGTCACCTGAACACCTCTGGTTTATAATAATAAACAGAATGTGGATAGCAGTGAGGTGCACTGGTGGCAAAAAAAAAAAAGTCTTTATTTTCAGATAGTCAGGTCTGGCACGAAGGTCAGTATTATGCCAGAATAAGAACTTATCAATTTCTTGACCTGATTTTAGAAAGGCTTGTGAGGTAGCTGCTCTAAATTACTAAAATCACTCCTTTCCCTTTTGTCAGTCAATAATGGTTCGCTGCAATAGCGTGATCTGGTCAGAGATAGATGTCTTGCTCAGTTTGATAGTCATGATTTGGGAACTATAGGTGGCATGATGGTAATAGTCTGTGTCTAAAACCACCATGGAACTTCCTTCTCATTGAAAAAATAATTTTACTTTGGTGGCTAGAGGGTATTCCTGGGAATATTTTTCCGGTTTGAACCTGCTTCTCCATGTTGAATATACCTTTCATCCCGTGAAAATACTATTTGTGGGCAAATTCAAGCAAAAATAACTGGAGTGCATGCATGTGGGATGTGATCCTACCTGAAGAGCTCAGAACAAGGGCACTCATGAGTTTTCATTTAATACTACAGAGTCAGCCTCATTTTTATTTCTGAATTTAAAATAGTAGAGTTGGCATTTCAGGCTTTAGACTTTTCCTTGAGGGGATGTTGTTTTGTTCTTGTTTTTGTTTCTTTAAAGTATAAACCAGATCTCAGAGAAAAGGAATTGCTATTTATGAAGTTAATAAATGGTGGTCTCAGTAATAATATACTTAAATTTTCTTCTACCTAAACTTCATATGGTTTGGATGACTTGATATATGTGACCATTTCTTTGTTCGGAAATAGTAGATCAGAAATAATTCTTATTATAACCGTCTCAAGGGGAAATTAGTCTTTGTTTAATGGAAAAATCTGAAGTACAACAATACAGCAGCACAAACTGACATGGGCTTCTTTTAGGGAGAGAAGGCATTTACAGCGCTATTTAAGTGAGGAAAGGATTTTGTTTACTAATGGAAAATTGCTTGGAAAGGTATTTTTCTCCAGGTAGTAATAATCAATTAATGATATTGAGAACACTTGTTGCTTTAAAGATTATGGGAAAGGACACACATAGTAAAATGATTTTCAAAGTATATCGAAACCCCAAGTATTCATCTGAAAACCAGTGAAGAGGTGTATACTGAATGCAGACCTTGGGGAGCATCTATGAGCCCATCATGGAATGTACTTACCTTTCTCTATTGTCAGCACCAGGAAGAAGAACTTAGAGTTGATGACAACACCACTCTTTGGGATGGGGGCTGAGGGTAGCTATGGTTATTATTCATGGGAATAACTTGACACCAAAATAGTTACTGCTTTTCGATCCTTTTATGTGGATCTATTGTTTATTGATGACCCGGTTTTCCTTGACTCTTCTCACAACCAATGCCTTGTATTCAATGCAAGATTATTGAATATCCACATTATCCAACCATTGCATCTCTGTCTTTGAGTTTGTCCCACCTGTGGCCTCCTCTAACCCAGCAGCTAGGCTCTCACCTCAGTTTTTCTAAGCAAGCAGCTCCTAAAAAAATTTTTTTTCCTACCTTGTCATGAAAACTTTCCAAATGAATTGCAAAAGAGAGGGCACTTTTCACCTGATGCCCATCCCCACAGGCACGTAGTGCAAACATTTGGTCAGTTGTCTATAGGTCATCTATGCCACTTGATACTATCTTGGATTGCAGGAGTCTTGGAAGACACTTATCTCAATAACACTTGAGGAACAATCAAGTTTCTCCTGGAAGTCCCCTAGGTTGAAGAACTCATCTCCGCTGGGCAGCCCCCTCCAGGCAGTAGTTATTGCTTATCTTGGTAGGGATATACCTCTTGGGGAGTTCCACTCATCAGTTGTAGTGTTTCTATCTGGGGCCACACAGAACAGATAACTAGTTCTTAAAGTATTTGGGGGCAATCACCAATCCCTTTTAAATCTTTCCTTTTCTGGGATAAATAGAATCTATTTCTAACCTTTCTTCTATGGTATGGATTTTAGGTATTTACTCTCATCATGCCCCTCTGGATATGTGCAAAGACATGAACCAAAGACAATTAAGACAATATTGGGGAAAGTGTCACCACTCCCTGGTTTAGCCAAGTCCCATAACTCATACTGAGCAAATACACAGCTACCCAAGAGTGTATCTGTGCTGTACCCATGGGATGCAGGAAGGACACATATCCCATTTCCTCCTCCCCTTCCAAGCACAACTAGTGAGATCTGGAGAAGATGTCTCAGCCATTAATATTCTATTAGTCAAGATAAATAGAAATAAGGTTATTGTTTTCTTCAGAATACATGACACAAAGCTATGTTTTGGTTTACAGCTAATACCCAGGATGAGTATCATTACTTTTTAATGTATAGATCATTAGAGAAACACAAGTGGCTCCTTCAAAGATTTAAAATTTCTTGTCATGTATCATCACATGCAGTGATCCTGTCTGTTGAAGAGCTTTGCTAAGTAAAAACAGTTTAGTAGGAAAGAGAGTGGAAAACAGAATGCCAGCTGAATTAGCGTGGCTGCTGTAGGCACGTGGGGCTGTGGGATAGGCACTGTGTTCATAATGGGGATGAGTCAAGACACATTTCCCATCAGCTATGTCAATGACCATCTTTTTCCTCTTGCCCATGTCTGGACTGCTTTCCTTTCCCACCTGGGATTGCTGGATTCTGGAGATGGGGTCTCTGCTTGAAAGAAGCAATCAAGAATTATCAAAGTGAAGACTGGCTGGGGGACCTCACTTATTATTTACTGACTTTTGGGTTTGAGGAGAAAAAATGAAAATCTAAGTGGTGCATTCCAATTGGACTTACTGTGTATTTCTGTTACTTGTTTACTAGCTGACATTTATTGAATACCTACCATGTGCCAGACATTGTATGAGAACTGAGCAGCTGGGAAATGGGAAGCTGGTGGGAGAGTTGATCATAAGAAAAGTAATTGAAGGAAAAACCTATGTCTTATATTACTGATTTTTACACTTCTGGGAGTAGAATTTCTTGACTGATTCCAACATGTACAGAGTACTAAAGATTTCTATGGATGCTGTAGAATATTTTGGAAGTGGAAAGTCCAGTCTCTGAGCTGTTATTTTTGGCATTCAAAGAGGAAAAGCAAAGTGACCAGGGGTTCCTTATGACCGTGTATGCTAATCCAGCTTCCTTTGTGCCCTTGTAGAATTCTTGGTTATCTTCCTGACTGGTAGTGAACAGTTTCATAACTTAAGCAGCCCTTGGGCACTGGTCCAACAAGATGGTTGTATTTCAGAGCATGGGAAAGCAAGATCTATGTCACTAGGAACTGCATGAGCAGCATTAAGGATGAGTTTCAGTTCAATATAAACCAGTTGTTAAAGATTTTGCTTTTGTTGGAAATATTTTAAAGAAACAATGAATGAAGGAGGCTGAGTTTCCTTCTGTGAGCTAATAAGCATCCAAAGTCACAATTATGCCCAATTGGTACATAATTTACAATGAAAGGTGATATTTTAAGCTTTCTAAAGTGTGGCATTAATTGCAATTGAGAAGTGAGAAACAAATCTGTTTTGAAAATCTCCTTTTAAAAGAAGGAATGAAAAAACCCCTTACCACCCTTGGGACAGCTGCATACTTTATCACCAGGTCCTCCACACCAATTTACAATACCATGGTGTGCTTATAAGGAACTAGCATCAGAAGAGCTGGAAATTTCTGTATTTTAAATAGATACAGAAGATTCCAAAAAGACTAAACTTCTCCCCAGAGTGTCAACTGTAAGGCATTTTCCCTAGAACCAAAAAGAGATTGGAATGCAATTCATTCCTATGGAAAAATTCAGGAATTTCCCTGGGATACTATGCATGTTGTCAAAATTAAAAGAAATAAAGTATCTCTCTTTTCTGGGCTCTGAGATCTACCATCATGCCTTTCACCTTGGATTTCATAAAATCTACCCAAAGTTGTTCAGGTATGACCTACCTCCCTTGAAGGATTTTGTCCTGGATATGCATTTTTAAAAAAACAATTATTTGGGGGGAAGCTCTGATGCTCTGGGTCAGGAAAAGCAAAGCAGAGGCATGGGAGAAATATCTCCAGTGAGCCATGTAATTTTACTGATGTGATCCTTTATCAACTATTTCCTACGAGTGTTGAATTTTCTGTATCACAGACAGAACTCGAAGGCCCACTAAGACCCTTGGAGGAGGCAAAAGGTGTCTTCGCCTGTTCATGGTAGTATTTTCTAAATTAGTTAACAGCTTTCAGCAGTAATTTTGAAGAAGCGCAAGAAGAAAACCAGGGGGGTACTAACTATAAAGAACTTAGAGGTCATCTGCTCTAAGTCTACAGTTTTAGGGACCAAAAACAAACAAACAAATAAACAAACAAAAATAAAACGCCCCTGAAGTCCTGAGGTTAAGGGACACCTGTGAGTCTCACTGCCAGTGGTGGGGGGTGGGGGGCAGGATAGGGACCCCGGCAGGGGGAGTGACAAGGCCATTGCTGCTCTTTTGCCCTTGGCAATGTATAAATGATAAAGTTCATGCTACAGGCCTCAGAGCACCTACCAGTCATCTCAGGACTGACCAGGGTTTGTGTAGATGACCTAATAATCATTTTCCAAATCCTGGACTATAATGAGGATGAATCTTCCTGCTCTAAATTGAGGGCTGTGGTAGTTAGGGACTGAAAAGCAAACACATCGCCCTCCCTTCTGGGATTTTGGCCAATGGAAGGCTGAGGCATTCCTGTTGTTGTCTCTTGAGGTCAGGTGAGGTTTTTTTCTCCTCCCCACAAAGTTACAACTTCTCTGGGAAAGGGTCTTGGTACATCTGGGTTTAAGAATATAGTACTTAGGCTGGTCCCAAATCAATACAACATACCTGCAGAGAGATTTTGGACAGAGGCATTTGGGGCCATTCTGGGGCTGCATTCTGTCTGCACCCAGTGAATGTTTGCTGGGTTACTTCCTTGGTGTGATGCTGAGAGTCTAGTGGGGGCCGGTAGTGGTGGGGTGGGGAGGCATTTTAATCTTTATGAATAACGCTTTCTAGGTCCCCTTTTAGGAAGCAGTTTCTAAGATGTGACTTTAAGAATCTCAACTTTTAAAATTGTCATTAGATAGAGCAATCCTAGAAAGTATAGGGGATGGCTCCTGTGGACATTCAACTAAAAGGATGCTTGAGAGCACCCTTTTTTAGTGTTATGAGCACTTATTTGTTGGGAGTGCTGGAATTTACAGCTTTATCTAAAGTCTGATTCACTAATTAGCACTGATTAGCTTCTCCCCACTTTTCCTCACTGTTGAGATCTGAAGAGCTGAGAGCTATTGTGAATAAATAACTCTGCTGTTACAACCCCAGCAGGGCTCTGAGTACCAGATCTTATTTGGTATGGTCTTTCAAGGATCTCAGAGATGTGGCTCCAACATTCCTTGTCCTTCCCCTGCGGTGACCTGTCAGTGCCAGCCAAGAGCAGCCACTGGTCCCACATGGGGAGAAGGGCCTCTCTAGGTGTGTGCTTACCCAGGGGTAGGGGTGGGGAGCTAGAGGAAACCCAGAGACATGAGAAAAGGACAGGACTCGAGGAGAAGCTTGGATATTATACTGAAAATGACAGCTACTCCCACACCTCCTTTTTAAAGCAGGAATGTTCTTTTCAACAAAACTCTAACATGACACTTTGAAAGTGGTAAAGTCCTATTTCTGGCTGGGATTTCTGGATAAACACATGAGGCAGCTACACAATGCTTCTTTGTTTTGACAGGACGTTTCAGACACCTAGCAGACAGACTTAGAGGTAGCTTTCCCTCTTTCCTCCCCTTTGGTTGAGGGCAAATAGCACTGTTCTAATGCCAGCACCAAAATGCTCTGCGCTGGGCATTGGAAGCCGAAAGGCCCAGATCTGGAATGTTATTTAACCTCTCAGAGGCTCGGCTTTCCCATATGTAGAGTGGGAGGATGATGATAGTAATAAAAATACTTTCCTCATAGAGTGCGGTAGGTGGAATTATGGCCTACCCAAAAATGTACACGTTGTAATCCCCAGAATCTGTGAGTGTGTCACTTTACATGGCAAAAGGAACTTTGCAGATGCAGTTAAGTTAAGGTTCTTAATTTGGGGAGATTATCCTGGCCTACGCAGGTGATCACAAGTGTCCTTATAAAATGTCTTTTTATAAGTGAAACAGGAGGGTCAGATACTATGCTTCCGATTTTGACGATGGAGAGGAAGGAGCCATGAGCCAAGAAATATAGGTGGCTTCTAGAAGCTTCAAGAGGAAAGAGAATGATTCTCCCCTGGAACAGCCTGAGGAAGTGTGGCCCTGACACCGCACTTTGAGCCCAGTGAAACCCACTTAGTAATCTGACCTTTAGAGCTGTAAGGTGATACATTTGTGTTAATTTAAGCTGCTGGGTTTGTGGTAATTTGTTAAAGCAGCAATGGGAAACTAATACATAGGGTAACAGGAAGGGGTTTAGACATTAGCCAAAAGGTTGGACACCGCTGATCTAGATTGTAGGGTGGATATTGTAGTTCTAGACAGGTGAGGAGGTGCCGTAGTTTTCAGGTGCTCTGAGTCAGGTGCCATGACGTTTGGGAAGGAGGAGGTGTAAGACCCACATGCTCTAGGGCAGGGGCCAAGCTTTATGCATCTTTGTGGCCTTGGGGCCCAGTCCAGTGCCTGACAAAATCAAGGTGCTCAATTCATGTGTTTTTCCTTTGCATAGTCAGAACAAGGCAGATTTTGAAGCTCTTGCCTTGTAAACAGTATTCCCGCAGTTTGAACCTCTCTTCCTTGCCCCCGCCCCCACCTACTCCTGTCACCCCCTCACTGGAAGTCTTCCCTCTTCTTTAGATCATGGTCATTTTCCATGCAATATGTTGTAACTTATTTCATGTAGCTCTTAGACAGTAGACAATCAGAATATTATTCCTATGAAAATATAAGTTATAAAACCCTCTTTTAGAAAAAATGTTTCCTTTTAGAAGAGTCTGCTTGTAGGTCAACATTAAACTCTAAATAGCAGAATTAAATAGATTAAAAACTGGCTCACACATTTCTGGTGTGAAAATCTACCTGGAAACACACAGATCAAGGGCCTTGAAAACGTTCATACCCCTTGGTCCCATAATCCCACTTCTAAGCCATTTGTCCAAGGAAAATCATCTTTTTTACACAAAGACTTGTGTGCAGAGTACATCTCCCCAAGGCATGGTCAGCTGCAGCTCCAGCTCTGCTGAGAGGCTGCAGGAAGCCAGCCCCTCCTGACCCGAGAGCTGGAGCAGGGCACAAAGAGACCTTCTGTTTTCAGTCGGTTCGTGCCCTGTGAGTTACATGGCCCCACGAATGTTACCTTTGGTCTATTTCACTTTCTCTCCAGATTAAAGAAAAAGGAAAAGGTAGAGTCTGTTCAGATAGGCAGAGGGAAAACAGGGAAAAAGAAACAGAAAATTTTCCTACCCTGTTCCCTGCTTTGTCTAATTTTTTATTTTTATCTTTTTAGGAGTATAGTCTTTCAGACACAGAATGAGCCCAGAACTCCATGTAGTAAGAAAGTCTTGTTACATAATGCTTTCAATGGATACTCTTTTGGAGATGGTTTCAGAGATGGTGACACACAGATGATGGCTATTAAATGAAATTACTTTAAAGATATACTTGTATACAACCAGGGTGGTGGACCTTATTTTAAAATGTCATTAAAATTCTTAATTGCTTATTGTTATATTTCTTAAGTCAGGGTAAATTGTTTTAGATTACAACTGGCCTTATTCGCATGGCTGTCTTCAGTACGTCCCCGAGAACATTCTTTTAGGGTACTAACCAAACTTGAACTCATCTAATAATGCATTTTCCTTTCCTTTTCTCTTTTAATAACATATTTTTTATAATTTCTATTGAATTAAATTATTTTTCTTGTTCTTCTGAACTGTTCCTCTATATGAATTGTCTTCCTGCTGGTCCCCTTTCCTTCTTTCACAGTGTTTATCATAACTTGTATGTAATTATTCATGTGTCTGTTTCTTTAAAGGCCGTCTGTCTTCCTAGGCTGTAAGCTCCATCATAGCAAGAATGACGTCTACGTCACACTCTCTATCCAGTGGGCACTTATCACACACTGCCCAACAATAAATATATTTTCCTAAAAAACTGATCAGCATTCATAACAATGTGACATTGGACCTCCCTTTCATAATGTTTTTACCTTTCAGTCAGCAGAAGATTTTGTGATAGTTCAAAGAGTATAAGTGATGAGTGATTTAAACCCCAGACCAAATGCATATAAGTACAAGTTAGACCTGCTATCACATGTGAAACCGTCCCCTTTCGTGATACAGACCTTTTGTTTTGACTTTTGGAAAGGGGTTAATTCTTGCTAAAAAGGACGTAGAAAATTTTATTATAGTAGAAAGCCAAAGCCAACTACCACATCACTCCCAAGAGCAGCAAAGAAAACATCTCCAAAGCAAACCTTTCCAGGAACTGTAGGAAATAAGATTAATAAAGTATAAGTTCAGTTCATATATCAAAACTCCATGAATGGTGTTTCCTCACTGATTTCTAAATAAACAAAAGAAGAGATATAATTCTTGAATGCTAGAGGCTTTTTCTATTGTTTCAGACTGATCAAATTTTTAAAAAATAAGCTATTCATTATATTTTCTCTTGCTTTCTAAACCTTGTCTTACTGTTTGAATGAATTAGAATGAGGGAGAAACAAATAGAACAAACCAAAGTTATGGAGAAAGTATGTGTGTGAACTTTATTTCATCATGAGAAAATCACTTCTGTGCAGTAACAGAGAATACTGATATCTACAAGATGATAAGATTTTCTTCGTATTTAGATACATACCTTATATTTGTACACAATATATAAAATTTATGGAGGAAATTAATTTCTACAGTACAGTTCCTTTGTTGGAAGGGAATTGTTCCATTAGTTTCTCTTAGAAAATGACCCCCAGTTCTGTGACTGAGTACCAAGGATCACAGCTCCAATTTTGTAATTTATTAGACACCATAATCTTATAAACATTAAGTGAAAGCTAGAAACTACATCTTCCTGCAGGATGAAAAGAGAGACATAGTGCTCAGGCTGCTATGCTAATAATGGATGTTAGCAAAATAGTATGAGCTCCATGATGGATTACGAATAGAAATAGTTTCCCCGTTAAGTCCGATGACGTATTAGCAACATTGCTGCAAAGGGTCTCCCTGCTCTAATGGCATGCACCTCAGTGTTCAATCAGATCTCCTGTGCATACATGGGAAATGAGGCCATCGCCCTGAAGGGCCTTCTACATTGCATCTAGAGATAACTTTTGGCAGGCATTAGCATTTAGCATGGGACTTTGGGAAAAGAGGCAACTGCTCGCAGATGATAGGTCATCCCAGGGAGAAGTCGCTAAAATGATCATTCCAGGAGAGGCTCTAACTACCACATCTCCCAGATGGGAATAGGCCATGTGGGCATTTTCCCTTCAACAAATCCTTCTCTTTGAATAGCATCCCTCACAGACTTACGAGTACTCCCCACACATGGTTTTCATGGCCAGGAGGCTATCAACCTTGCTGTGGGATTTGAAGTTGTGCTTGTTTGTAACCATGTGAACCATTTTAGGGGTGACTGGCACATGCTGAGGTTTGTGGGAAGTGGGGGAAAAAACCCATCACAGTTCTTTTAGCTAACATCTTGATTTTGACTAAAATCAACATAATTAGTTCTGCAGAGGAACATTATGGAGAATGCTGGCAGGGTGGGGGTGATTTCTATGACTAAAATGACATCCAGATGATCTGAGAATGCTTTGGCACCCACCACAAATCCCTCTTCCTAGGTTTAATTTTAGGTGTTGCCATTGCTTTTAAAATAAAAATGTTAAAAGCCTCAGAGGTTATACCTGGCCATCAAATTCAGGCCCCTTTTGTGAGATAGATGGCTTGCCTTTGATGACCAAAATATTTACAGGATAGCCAAGAAGCAAACGTTTTCTAGAGGTTGACCTTGTTTGGTGGCCTGAGGCAGCCTCACCAAGCCTCGAGGGACTGGCAGAGGTGTAATGGTGAGGTAATGTGGAGTTGTTGGTCTCTTCCTGTCTGATGCCCACAGGAAGCCTCAGTCCTCGTGCCTCCAACCTGGGCTTTGGGTGTGAAATGGAAGCAGTCTGTGTGGTTAAGCCAGGAGTGGCCAACAGGTCCTCCCTGAATCACTCTAGCACCCCACACCCATTGGAAACACAGTGAGACAAATCCACAGCTGGAAAGAACTTCGTCCCCACCCTTAGGACAAGCAAGCACTACAAGGCAATTTAGAACCATCAGGGCAAACCTGGCCACCGATGCATATTGTGGAGAATGGGAGCCTGCCCTAGAGCCTAGATACAGTGGTCTTACACACCAGGGGGCATTCAGGCCTTCACATCTCAGCTTCTTCAATTGCTGCTTATTTAGAGCGTTATCAAAAGAAAGCCGATGGCCCAAGCCTTTGAACTGCCGCTGTGGACTCTTTGGTTTGGTCACATCCACATACCATGGGCTCTCCAGTGGCGGGAGAGGAACAGCGGCTGTGCCAGAATGCAGAGCAAGTCATGGAAACACTTGTGAATGTGGGCAGTGGTGGGGTTACCTCCAGCTTGCCGGCCATTTTAGACGCCTCGCAGCTCTCGCTCTGAGGGATACTGCTGAAGGGCCTTACCCTCGGACGTTTGGAGGACCAAGGTCTTGCTGTACGGGCTGACTCCTGTTTTGTTGAAGGCCTTGACGCGGGCGTTGTATGTGCTGTTGAAGTGAAGACCATCGACGGTGCACATTGTCTCCTTTCCAACATACACTTCCTGAGGTCAACAAATAACAGGCCACCACTTAGTAGGAGCCCTTGTGAGGGGTTAGGGAAGTGGTGTTGCCCAGTGGTTGGCAGTAAGTGCTGTGGCCTCAGCCTGATCTGGATTCAAATCCTGTGAGACAATGGGCCATTTACCTGACCTCTTTTAGCCTCAGTTTCCTCATTGGTAAAACAGGGACGGTAATACCCACCTTATGAGGATTATATAAGGTCACGTGTGCAAATTGACTAGCATAGTGCCTTGTATTTAGCATGGGCCTGGCAGCTTAATAAATGGGAGTTATTAGCAGTTAGGGCTAAAAAATTAAAATTGGGTGTAATAGTTAATAATAAGCATTGTACTTACTATTAACATAGCATTTATATAGTGTATTACACCCACCAAACTCTATCCACCTCTGTGATTTGCAAAAACAGGTTTGAAAACATGAGGGTGATCTCTATGCTGTGTTCATAATTCCACTAATAACTTCAGGAACTGTCACAAAGACTACACTCAAAGCCACAGGAGTATAGGTTTTCATCACAGTACAGAAGGAAGGGGGAGGAAACAGGGAAAAGAGGAAGAATGACATTTCAAGGCTTAAAATAAACCCTAGCATAACACATCTTTAGCATAGGTCAGGCATTTGCTTCCCTCTTTAGCTGTACACTTTGCAGCATTATGCTGATGTAATGAGTAAGAATAATTTGCATTCGAAGGATAGCTTTAAAATGACAATTCTCCCGTGAGATAAATTTTACACGGATTATCTAACTGACTCTTAACAGTGCATGAGGTACATATTATTACCATCTCCATTTCACAAACAAGGACTCCAAGTCTCAAAGAGGTGGGAAATGGGCTCAGTCACACAACTAAGGGGTAGAGTTTGGCATTCTGACTTCAGAACTCTCAGTACTGCAGGCCCTTTCTTTTAAGAAGGGTAGGACAGTTTCTGCTCAGACTCCTTTGTCTGTCTTTGATGGTACAAGGAGAAAACAGGCCTCAGCTGAAGAGTAGGCAGGCCCTGTCAGGGTGGCTGGTCCCCAGGAGAGGCAGGATGATTGGGCCTGAGACGCCAAGGTCGGTCCCTGAGATAGTCACTGGTTTTAGTTAACAAGTAGCGGGTTCTCTGCTTACCCGGAACTGCCCACCATTGCCATCATCCAGTTCCAGAATGTATCCTTCAGCAGGCACCATGGACAGAGGTGGCTGTTTCCAGGACAGCGTAGCACTGTTGTTGTGGGTGCAACACTCTTCCAGCTGTAGGATGGGGGTTGCTGGGACTGGAGAGGAAACTAAACAGAAATTAGTGTAATGCTGGCTTCTGTTCAGTTGCAAATATTGCAGTACCTTAGAATGATAAACATGTGGCCAGACTGGGTGCCCGGGGTGAATGGGGGCCCCAAACAGGATCCTGACCAGCCTCCAAGAGTCGGACTGGTTCCTGAGCTACTGTGCTGCCTTTTCCCAAGCTCTTGGTGGCATTTCCTACCTTTAATTAGAGGGGAGACAACTGCTCTGTTGTCACTCCCTTGAACATCAAAGACATCATCCCTAAGGGAAATGTTCTACACAGGGGATAGATTACAAGTCCAGCCCACTAAAGCCTATTTAACCCATAACATGACTGATAAATTTATCCTAAAACTTATTATGTGCCTTAAACCCCAAGTTGATAAACTTGGAACTGCCTATTCTGAGGAATAGCTCTGAAATCACTATATTGCTAAGGTCCTATAATATGTTTTTCTTTTTCTTAATGTTTCTGTTTTTGTTAACAGTGATTCTGCTCAAGGCCTTGTGCACATAAGCAGCTATAGCAGTGGACTTTGGAAAATTTTGTACCAAGTGACACAAACAGTGATTCCTCTGTTTTGAACCTTCTAAGAAACTTGACATCATTCTTTCAAGGTAGCTACACTTGAAAAGAGCACTAGCTCAAGTCCATTCCCTCTGTAGGTATAGAACAGTCAACAGTGAGCCAGAGAGCCAGTATGGGAGCAGATGGGATCCAGCAAGGGAGGGTCAAGGTGTCCTTGTGATGTAGTGAGAATGTGTCATGTTGCTACTAGTCATGACATCCCCTGTCCTTGTTTTATGCCAAGAGTCTTCTGTATTACTTAAAACTGCAGATTTGTTGAGCCTTGAGACACACAGACATAGATATGTTAGGTAATGAATAATTCCAGTTCCTAACATATAAACTCAATATATGTATCTGGGAACAATGTTTATACCAATGGCTTAAAAATTTATTTTTTCGGGGGATTCCCTGGTGGTATAGTGGCTAGGCTTTGGCGCTCTCAATTTTGTGTCCTGGGTTCGATTCCCAGCCTGAGAACTAACTCCCCCACCCAAAAAAATGACTTTTTCAAAACCAAAATATTTATTTAATAGTTTTGTAACACTTTAGCAATAGGAGAGAAAAGTTTGGACCAAGTTAAGGGATATTTAGATGAACAAATGCTAACTGTGGTACACCCGGGATGCTGTACCAAAAGTGGACTCTGAGTGTCGTGCATTGAATTAAATCTGCTCCTTGCCAGTTACCCCAACCAAGGGGATGATGAATTTAGCAGCAGTTTGGGAAACAGGTTTTATGGTGGATAGCCTAGAAAACAAAAGCAGTGATCTTCCATGAGAGATGTGAAGGTGAAGCAGTTCAATTACACTTAAGAAAAGACTGTGATATGCTGCAGGAAAACCACACCTGAGCTATTAGATCAAACAGAATTAAATTAGAATTATGACCAGTTAGTTGGAGGTGATCAGTTTAGAAAGGAACATCGTGTTTCAAGTTTCAATGGCACAGAGTTGAGGCGGAATCACATTATAGAACAATGGCTTCTGCAGCCTCATAGGTCCCAGGACATCTGGATTTGGAGGAAAGGAGGCAAGTTCATTGCCTTGTTCAATAAAAAGGCTACAGGACTGGATGGAGAAAGAAGAGGGAGAAGATGAAACTCCTAATGATTCTAATGATCATTTACACATGGGCATTGTAATGAGAGGGTTAACTTTAGGTCATTGTACATGTTAGGAACTTACTGTGTCATTACACACATTTTCCTTGTAAAAAGAATATATTTTAACATGTTAACTGTGGAGTAAAATATGACAAGTTTAAGCAAACCATTCTTCAGACAGCTTCCAGAGACCTGGAATGATTCTCCCCAGGGGTATTTGCTCTTAACTGGCCTTATTCATTAGAGCTACCATAGAAAAACAATTCCTGGGACTCTATCTCATTAGCTCCCCTATCAGTCTTCATTTTCCCTTTGTTCATGTCGCAGGCAAGTCTACATTTCATTAATTTTAAAATCAAAGAATAAAGTCACAATAAGAAACCAATAAGATGGTTTCAACTTGAATCATACAAATGCTTGCAGTGTCTCTGACAAGAAACTCAAATCTCCCTGTGTAGACATAGGTATAATTAAAAGGTCAATTGAAATAAATGGTATCATATGTAATTAAAACGTGTGAACTTCATTAATAAGTCTTCAGTGGCTACACTTCGAAAGACCAAAAGGATAGAAAAAAGTTTAACCACTCATTAATCTTAATCTTAATATTATCCTAGGTTTAAACAAATCAAGCAAGCAAGCAAGCAAGCAAGCAAACGAATAAAGCAGAGAGAGAGAGAGAACTAAACAAAGGAACCAAGACATTTGCATGTCTAAATGTATGTTTCAATGTGCTTAGAATTATTATTTCTTTTTTTTATTTACCTCAAAGTGATGTTGCATACAAAAGGCAAATGTAACAAAAACAAGACCAACATTTTAGAAAAAATATATTTTATAGTGGGTATTACGTTACCCCATTTCACTTTATTAGGAATAAAATAAAAGGTCTACAAGATTCCAAAGTATTTCCAAATTGGTTTATCTTCAATGTTTTGGAAATGGATAGCATCACAGTCCCTGGGATGAATTCTAAGAAAGAATATCACTGAACCTACTTAGGAGTCTTAATCTTAATACTTTCATGGTCATTTCTAGGTATTGCTGTTTTTCCTAAAGAACTAGTTTCTCCTATCTGATCAGAATTCTAATATGTACTTGGCCTACTAGAATTTTTTAGCCTATAAAATCAAAGCTTCAGGCTAAAACTCTCCTCTTAGATACAAGGAGCAGCTGTTATTACTAACTTCCTTGAAGGGGCTTGGTGGAGCTATGGATCAAAATTAAATTATGCAACAGAGTCTTCTTATATCAAAGTTTTCAAATGTTTTACCTTTTTAAGGCCATCCTAGTTCAAATTATATCTTACATTTTCCATATTTGTTTAATCCCCCCATCCCCCAATTCTTCAGACTGAACACTCGGAACCATCCAGAATTTGTCTGTGAAAGACACACATGTGAGGAAGGGAAGTTGGCCACCCACCCTCGACATGCAAAACAATGACAGGGGATGCTTTTGAGCACTTACGGAATGCATGACAGTGTGGGGAGGAGTTTTACATATATTCACTTGTTTAATTTTCATAACAACCCACAATAACTGGTACCGTTATTATCTCCATTTTGTAGATGAGGAAACTGAAATACAGAAAGGTTTCATGGCTAGGCAGTGGCAGGGCTGGGAGCTGAGGCCAAGCAGACCGGCCCCAGGGGCTGTGTGCTTACACTGCATTACACTACTTCTCTGGTGCACCAACAGTGCACTCAAGGGGGATCTAATTCCAAGGGGGACGCTTCTTTTTGGTTCCTATGTGTGAATGATAAAGCTTCTCAAGAATTGCTGCTTTGAAATAATGACATGTTTTGCTGTAGAAGCTATGGTGGTTGGGAATGCAATTTTACTGAGTTCTCTTCTCTGAAGGTTCCTTTGTGAACTGCCATTCCTTGTTATGGTGGTTGAAGAATACAAACAGCATCAGAGGGACAATTAGCTGTTTCTATACACTGTTTGTCACTAGTACACTGTCAAGGATAAATGTGAACACCTATTTTGAGGACATGCCCTTTAGGCCCCCAAACCATCAACAGACCCCTTGCACAAACAGATTACATGTAAGTCAGCATGTCTTCATGCCCCTCACTGCCAAACCTCTGGGCACTCTTTCTCTGTGCTAAGAGTGTCTGTTCAGATCACACTGTCCTTGTCTATGATCTTGGTGCACACTCAGGGCTATAATCAACACGAGTTAATTTAATGAAGATAAGTGTGTGCTTAGGTGGGTAGAGGAACTTAAGGGGATTAACAGCCATTGGTCTACATGCTAAAAAGACTTGGTGGCATGTCAGGTCACTTTTTTATCCTGGTTGAGGATGAACACATTGGTGTTTCATTTCAGCTCCATGAGATGGGGATCTTGGGATACTTCGTACCTAGACAATTCTGGGGTAATTGTTTTCTGAGAGAAGGTAGGTATTTGAAATCTGTTCTGAGCCAAGAAGCAGAGCTCTTGATGGACTAGCAACAGAATCTTAAAATTTCCTTCCCATGACCTGGGAAAGAGTTGACAACAACAACTTAAAATGAAAGAAAAAAAGGTTTTATTACTCTCTAATAAAAACAGAAACCAAAGCCTAATTTGTTGGTTTCTATAAAAGTCAGAGTGATCAAACACCACTCTCAATAGTCTGGAGAGAGGGTACGATGATGTCCTAATGAAAATGCAATCAGAAAACATGTCATTACAATCTAGGGATGTTTGAACAAAGATGGTACCAGCATTCTCCACTTAGATCTCAATTGCTTGGGGGTGATGTGGAATCAGAAAGAGTAGTTTAGTTAAATACTTAGCTAATAGAATAATTTTAGGTAGTTCATTGTTGCTATATAAAAATAGCTGGCCCAAGTGAAAATGTTTAAAAATCAACAACAGAACTATCTTCTTTGATACTAAGAAAAAAAAGACAAAGGAAATGAAATTTAAAACCCAGAGATGCTAAAACTTTGATTCAAGAAGTAAGCAGATATTTTAGGTTGTCAGTTTGAGTCATAACTTTAAATGCATATTTTAAGTAATTCTGAAAATATTTAACATTCTACTGTAATCCACAATTAGAAACAATTAGAACAGTTAGGAAACATACTGAATTACATGTATTGTTAGTTTTACAATGGTTGTATTCTTTTAACACCATTCCAAATGCTACTTAAGTTTTTGGTCACTTGTACAGGGGTTTTGGAGAGCAGTTTCTTGAGATATTTTTACTGAGAAGCTGTGAAAGTGCAGTTTATTAAACTGACTGAATAGCCTAAAAAAAAAAAATAAAAAGTCTAACACTTCACTGGTAAAGTTGTATATATGTTCACAGATATCAAAGAGGCTTGACATTCAGTCAAGCTTTAGTGCGTCATGACCTCTTGGCCTTTTCTTTCCACCGCAAGCATGACAGATAAAAATTATTCAGATTCTAAAAAGGACTGGATGCTCGTTGAATAAATTAAACTTAATGAGCACAAAACAAAGCATATAAATGAACTCTGCAGAAGGCTACTAATCAGAAGTAAATTAAATTAGGATGAGGTGTTAAAAAGAAAAATGGAATAATCCGGTCTCATACCAAATGGCCTGTTATATTACCTTCATATAGGTTCTGGATCATTTTGCATTCCTGGTGAGTTTTTGCTGTGAGAGTGTTCTGCTTTTAGGATGCGTGGCACATTGTGCTGTGTGTACGGACTTTAATGAATTGCACACACAGCCATGCCCATGTTTATTTCTCTGTGTGGCCCTAAACAGCCAAGTGACAAAGCTTTAGGAATGTGGTCTGGGACACACAGTGCACGAACCTGCAGTTCCCATACTGGACGAAGGGCCTGTTCACTCCAACCCAGTTGTCACCATCCTGCCCAATGGCCTGTACTCTATGGTGGGCAGATGGACATGACTCAGAATGAGAGCATATGGGGGAGGGGAGGGCTCTGCCCGCTGATGAAAGCGTTTCAAAGTCCTGAGGCAGTTACCCTCTACCTGCCCGTCCTTCTGCCCCGTCACCAGGGCTAATTGGGTTGGCTCATTTTTTTTCCTCTTCCACCCAAAGCCCTTACATTGCCCTTCTGTGACATAGTTTCTCCTTTGAGCTACTTGTGCCATAACCTTTCAATGATTTTACCTCATTGAAAGAACTGGGTACAGAGAGAGGCTGGTGGAGGGGAATTTAGGGGTTCTACACGGCTCACAGGGCTGTAATTCACAGCCTACTGTGGAGGTGTTAAAGAAAACAGAATTGCTGCAACAAGTGTAAAGCAAGGACTTCAGCTATTCCTTGAAGAAGCTGCTTAGTAAGGCACTAACCTTACAGCACAAATGGAAGGTGTAGGTGTGGATCCTGGCCCTGGCTCTCTCTCACTGTGTGAGCTCAGGAAAGTCACTCAGTCTCCCTGTGCCTCAGGTTCCTTAGCTGCCTCCCAGGGCTGTGAGAAGAAAATGAGTCAAGCCCTGTCAAGGACTTAGGAGAATGAATGTCTGCTTCGGTAAGCAGTCACTGATGCTAAACCTTTTTGTTACTGCAACAGAGCATTTTCATTTACTTCAAAAATCAGTTAAGGCATCATCCCAAAGCAATAGCTAGTAAACAAAAAATAAGAAAACTGAAAATAAAAGAGGGCAAAACTGCATCGAAAGGATGAGAAGTAATTGTACCAGGTACAGGGTGAGTTTAACTGCATGGCACCAGCCATCAGTGCCTACAGCCCTAGAATTTTCTGGGTTATGTGGCTGTCTCTGCCTGATAAAGGGAAGCATGCAGACTCTTCTTAAGGAACAAGAATTTTAAAGCACTGACTTCTGAGTCATTTATTACGTGGGTGCTTAAATTGGGAGAAGCAAAACAATCAATTTCTTCGGTTTTAAAAAAGATGAGAAAACGACCAAATTATGGAGACGGAGAACAGATCAGTGGTTGCCAGGGACTGGGAATGGTGGAGGGAAGGGCCGAGCATGTGACTATAAGGGGTAGCACGAGGCGGCTCTTTGGGGTGAGGCAGTAGTTCTGCATCTTGATTGTGGTGGTGGTTACACCCCTGGCACACACGCCGGGCCGTCGCCCGTTTCCTGGCTTTTGACATTACATGAGGTGCGATAAAAAGATACAGTGAATGCTTAAGTAGAAGTAGATTTATTACAATAAAAGACACATAGCCATGCATCTTCCTCAGACTACTCCCCCTCGCTTTGAGCAAAGGATTCAGGTCACACATCGCTTCTGCTGCAGCAATTTCTGTCACACAAAACCCCTGCGGGGTCCCTGGTGGCGCCGTGGCTGGGCGTCAGTGCTCTCACTGCCGCGGCCTGGGTTCGGTCCCTGCTCAGGGAACCAACCAAAGAAAAAAAAAAAAGAAACCCCAACGGAAAAAACATTACGGTGTGTCCTCATCCACCTTACTCACCAGATCTGGCACCGTGCGACTTCCGGCTCGTCCCCAAAGTCAAAGTGACCAGGAGAGGTAATCACTTTGAATCGATTCAGGACACCGAGGCAGCCATGACAGCGCAACTAAAGACATTCTCGAAAGGGGACTTCCAGAACGGCCTTCGGTGGTGGCAAGCACGATGGGATACGTGTGTTCAAAGTCAGGGGGAGTATTCTCAGGGGGGTTCATGGCAATGTGTCTTTTACTGTAATAAAATTTTTAAAATATAAACATTCACTGTATCTTTTGATCACAGCTTGAATGATAGCTGTGCAAGCTGTAACCACGGACGGAACTGGGTGAAGGCTACATGGGGCCTCTCCTTGCTCCTGTTGCAACTTCCTGTGAACGTATAATTATTTCAATATACAAAGTTAAAAATACTATCAGAGATAGTCTTCAAATGGATATTACTTACACTGCTATTAACATATCAATGGTTGGCCTGAGTTTTTATTTTTCTTTGAAACAGTTGTTTTCCTGACGATCATTTTAAGTTGTTCTAGTTCCCCTCAGCTACCCAAACCTCTCAAAGAGATCTTGCCATATTTCCTAAACAAAAAATTTAAAAAGTTAAAAAGTTTATTTAAAACTTACGTTTTCTTTCTGTGTCCAGGTTGGCATTTTTCTGACCAGTATGGGCAGGCCGACTCTGATCCTGTCCAATTCCTACCTATCCAATTCAACCACTTGTTCACTGCCTGTGTTCGCGCGGAAGCAGTCAGTCCAGTTCTGAAGTCCCTTGATTTATATCAATATTTCTGGGTTACTTTCTGTGACAAGATGATACTTATGTACAGTGATGCTCCCTCTCACTCTTCCTGTCTCTTTCTATGTCAGTCTTCTCTGATGCTACGCACGTGAAATCTCTAAGAGTCTCAAAGCGGCAAGCATTGAATGTATCTGAATTAGCCTGACTTTTCTGAGAGGTAGGTTACACAGCTCCAAGGCGATGCTTTCTTGCTTTCTTTCTTTCTTTCTTTTTTTTTTAAGGCTATGCTTTCATTACATGGTAAGAAAGGAGCCACTCCAGGTTTTTGTAACATTAACCAGAGGAGAGAGAGAAAGAGTGTGTGTGTGTGTGTGTGTGTGTGTGTGTGTGTACCTTCCCACTTCTCAGGTGAATTATAAACCTGGCGGCTGACTTCTGTTTGCCTTTACCCTGCTTCAAGCACCAGTCTCCACTTGGGATGCTGCTCTGACTGGGGGGACGCAGGCACGCACCTTTCATCTGCACAAAGTCCAGCTGGTGAATGGATTGCAGCAGGGGGCTGTTGTCCAGACTCAAGTCGAAGTCCGTGGTCATCCTGGGAGTGAGCGTGCCTTTCCCCCACTGGTCCTCGGTCAGGTGCACTCTCCTTATGAGGGCGTCAGAAATCTAATCACATCAAAGACCACAGCCTAAGAAATACACCACCACACTGGACACAGAACACTGCTTTTTGACTCGCCAGGAGTGTTACCCGCAAACCGCTTGGGACCCACACTTTCCTGTCTCCCATACAGGCAGTGAGGAGCCTATTAGGACAAGGGTGACCCATGATTTATCACTCAAATCTGTACACTTTTGGGAGTCAGAGGGGGCACTTTAAATAATTAGCAGTTGTTAATTGCTCTAATAGAACCAAAAACCCTGATTCTAATACGAGGTGTGGGTATGCTATCAAGACTTGGAAACGAGTTTTACAAAACAGTTCAGAGAGGCTGCATGTGATGATCTGCAACAAGGAATTTCTTACACCTTAAGCCATCATCTTCATCTATTCTTCGGTGGAGAACGCTTTCATTTCTTATATTCAGTCTCGATCATTCTCAGCCCGTGTGGTAGAAAGTGAGTTGATAGCTATCTATTTATTCTTTAATACAAGGCCCCTTAATCATTGGGATAGAAACTTAAGTAAAATTCAGCTGATACCATAACATCTCATTAAAACAACACAGAAGAAATCATGAGACATCCAAGGAATGAAAAACTTCACTTTATTTGGGAAATCACTGACTTACTGGCAGTAGGAAGTGTTAAGAAGGTAGAAACCTTGCACCCTTTCACATTCTAGCTGACAAAACTGTCCAGGAGATATTAGTGGAAAAGGACCCAATTCTTAGGGAAGGCAATAACTCTGCTTTGGAGGAACTTATAGGGAATTATGTTTCATGATTAAACACAAGAACAAAAACAAACTAACAAAAAAGCCTGTGCACATCTCAATCTCATAGCTTGTGGTGGCAGAGACCTCCAGGAAGTCAGTGGGGTTTTGCAGGCACCCCCATACACACCGCCTGTGAAGGTAGCTTGTGCTATGGAGGGACCCATGCCCAGCCGGGGCCGCTGGGAGTCTGGTCTTGGTAGACTCAGTCTCATGGGACACTGAGGATCTGAAGTAGAAATTAATTGATACTTACCTGCAGAAAGCCACTAGGATCATTTTCCTTAATCACCTCCAGGCAGTACTCCATTAGCCCCGTGGTCTGGCGCAATTTCACTGTGCAGTGAGAGATCTGATCGCGAACCACCTAGAATCGATGAGAGAACAGAATGGTCCAAAATGGCAGAGCATGGAAAAGAAGCAAACTTTGGAAAGCTCCTTCAAACCAGAATCCAAGAGCACCATGGAATGGAATTAAATTATGAGACTATTTTGCAGCAATGTCTGCTGTGGACAATATCCCAGAGGACAGATTGGGCAATGACTCTTACAGAACCTTGTAATAATGGGATCCATCAGAAAGGAGTACAGATGGAACCCTGGGAAGATGGCTACCTCGGCACCTCAAGGGACATCTTAAACAGGTTCTCCTTGCTCCCCTCTTCTGGGAAGGCTGACAACCCTAGGCTGCTCCACATGGGACATCATGGACAGTCTCCAAAGGAGCTGGGCAACCTGAGGTGAGGCTGCAGCTTCTGCTGTTGACACAGTAGCCCACTTCTCGCTCACACTGCCCATCCCTTCTAAACCACAGACACCACCATCTGAACCCTGGTCCCTTCTCATTCTGATTCTCTTTCTTTGGGTGGGTGGTGGGGTAGAGCTAGAGGTGGAGCTTGCTGAAAAACAAGGAGCTAATGGCAAGCCAGAGAAAGATGGATGCAGAATTAACTTTTAAAGATAACCCACTTAGAATCAGTTCATGTTGGAATGCAATTGTAAAGGCTGCTCTGTTCGCCAAGCTGTGAGTCAGCTTTAACCTAGAAAGGCAGTTTCTGTCTCTGGGAAGTTGTCTTTGCCAAGGGTCAAATGCATGACAGTCCTTGAAAAGTGTCTTTCTTCAGAGATGGTCGTCTTCTGTGTCCTCTGTTCAGTCACCCAAATCCTGAGATGGTTTCTGAAGCACACAGAATTGAACAAGAGTTTTCTAGGAATCTCAGTCACGCACATCCTAGATATTTATGCTACTTTGCAACATCCGGCATTCCAGATGTATAGATAATAACTAAAAGGAGTTTTAATAAAAATAATAATTTAGCAACTTTTCTTTTCACTTTTTATTATAAATATATTTTCCTTTAAAGATTATTATGCACATTTTCCAAAATAATTGGAAAATAGATGGGGAAGAAAGCAAATCATCTCACCTCTCTAGTGCAAATTTTATTTTATTTATTTATTATTATTATTTTTTTAAATTCATTTTTATTGTTAGAGTTATTGGGGTGACATCTGTTAGCAAGGATTACATAGGTTTCAGGCATACAATTCTACAGTGCATAGTCAGCTTCTAGTGCAAATTTTAAATTGTTGTATTTACTTTCCACAGCATTCAGCTCAATGATAATTTTATGACCTAAATGTGCTAGAATAAATACAATACTCATGCCTCCTAAAATTTTATGTGTGCTTCTATAAATTTCCTTCTCTAGCAAGGTGTATTTGGTGCCAAAGAAGCTGTGCAAGTGTCTGAGTTCTGTGGCTACTCCTAAGAAGCTTAATTGTTGCATTGCCAAAGACTTGGTGAGTTTCAGTGGGGGGTTGTCATTGGCTTCAGAATTCTCTGGTTCAAGCTTCTTGGAAGGACTCAATACTCCGAGTTCCTGGCTCTCAATTCCCACAGTTGCAACAGTGGATTTTGGTCTGTGGTTTACATTTTAATCGACCATTTCACAATAATCACCATAGCCTATAGTAAAATCACTGCTAAAAATGAAACTACGAGGATTCCCACAAGCAGCATTTTGGGGAGCGTTGTTCTTGACTTCTAGGTTCTGAATTAATTTAGCAAGATTTCCCGTCTTATGGAAATCAGCCAGGTAATTAGAACTTTTGAGAGTATAAATATTTTTTTCTCTAATGTGTCCTTATTAGGTCTCTTACTTGCTACCTTCTTCACTTTGTTATTTCTACCCTTTCTTCTCATTATTTATTTCTACATTGTATTTTCTATGAAAAAACAACTCCTAGAATGCCAGGCCATGTTGCTTTTTCTTTGAGTTCCACATTTCTGTGCTGTGGCTCTGATAGTCCAGAGAAACCCTTAGCACCCCATTTGCAGCAGCTGGCTTGATTCAAGAGTTCCTTTTCTTAGGAAATGTGCAAGTTGCAGAAATGACATAAACAGGGACTGGGATATAATCTTCCTGTTTTCATCTGCATTCAAGCCTAAACCAGCTCTCCTGGGACAATGAATTAATTTGTGGTCCATCGTTTCAGAGTAGACTTTCATATTTTATCAGCACTCACCATCTGTCCTGGATGGCAAGTGCCCATTAATCATTTGAACAGTTTTACTTTGTTAAGTGGCAAATTTATAAAGGTCATCTCTTGGGTCAGGATATGACACTAACAGCTATTCGGAAAAGGGGAATCTGAGAATGGACTATTGTGTCCATTTGAATGCTCAGACTTTTTCAGTAGCATAGAACAACACATGCTATAGCTTATACAATACAAGTACAAATTGTGTTCTGCCTCTCCACAATTATATTTTACCATTCCATCTCTAACAGGCCAATCTCCTCTCTCCACTCACCTCATGTGATACACCCAGCACAAGGACTCAGGTTAAGTAAGGGGAATTTCAATATTTTATCCGATTTTGACTTTGACACCCTTCCTCCATTCACCTCTCCATCTTACGTGTGGCTCTTTTAAATTTTTTTCTTTATTTCTTCTGTTTAATAAGTACTTTTTCTCATAGCATTTTCTCTCATCACAGCATCTGGAGGGATACCACTAATGAATTTTTATCCTAAGTAACTAACATTCTCTTTCTTGTATTTCAAGAAATTCTTTTAAAATATAATCTATACCTTTCTATCACAGTTAAAAACAATTTCCCCTAAAAGTATGCATAAGCTAATTTTTTTGTCTATTTGAGATACAAAGTATTTTAAACATGTAAGCTTGAAGAATTTATTCTTCATAGGTCCTTTCGGTCAGTAGGGGGAGTTTCTATGTATTCCATCATGTCTTAAGGAAAGATGACCCACTAATACTTGGAAATGACTCATCTGTGAGTTACAGGTGAGGTGTTTTGGCCATTAGATTCATCTGTTTTATAAAAATTCACCTGTTTTTTTCCCCCTAGAATAGCATGTTATCTCCTATAATATCATTATACTCACTAAAACTTCAGAGGCATTTAAATTAAGGAAGAACATCTTTATTTTCTCACATGCTGCCATCCTCCCACAAGGTTTTAGGCAAATATTTTCCCCATTCTCTTGATATCACCCTCTGTATTGCTGTTATTCATTCATCCACATTGGCAACAACTAATCATTGCAAAGACAAGCCTGAGACTTCAAGTTTTTAATCAAGAAAAGGATCACTGAGGCCTAGTAAACACATAAAACCTGTACCTGTTTTGAGGAAGGCTTAGGATTTTAACAGTCAAGCTGTAAACTTTCTGTTCTAGAATGTGAATGCCATCAACTGCCTCATCAACAAACACTAAACACTGAGTGGAATGAGCAAAGCATGTTCTCAGTGCATAGGATACTGTGGCTTTGTAAATTCTTTGTGAGTGTGGGCAGGTATTCTTTTTTTTTTTTTTTTTTTAAATGTGGGTAGCTCCCTGGCTGGGAACCGAACCCAGGCTGCAGCGCTGACAGCGCCGGAGCCTTAGCCACTGCACCACCAGGGAACTCCCAGGTATTCCTTTTACCACCCTTCCTCTCTCCCTCCCTCCCTCCTTTGCCCTCCTTCCCACCTCTCTCTCTTTCTCTCTCTCTTACTTACCTATTATGAAACAATGGCAAAACAGCTTAAGCAAGCAGTTTGACAAGCCAGTAATATCACTAGTGTAAATTTGTACTCAATGATATGGCCATATAATTAATTTCTTTGCAAACATAAAGGGGAACACAGGCAATTCATAGTAAGTAATGACAAAGATAATAATGACAATAATAATAATGATTCTAACAAAACCCAATAGTACAGTAGGATTCAAAATCAAGCATTCTACAGATAATTACAATTGGGGCCTGGAGACCCTCTGTAAATATAAAAAGCTCCATGAAACAGCATTTTCACTGAGTAATTTTGTTGGCATGTAATCTTATCAACCACACATGAAAATTAAAGATTAGATTATTTTTTTTTCAGAATGTTTTTGAATAACTATAATTTTCTTTTTCAGAGGATCTTTGAGTTGAAAGGTAACCAAGAAGACACATATCACACACTATTCAGCATATGAATTCATTCTAAAATGCTGGAGAGAGGGCATGATTGCAGAATTACTTCAAATTCTGAATATTACATAAACAAAAATAATTCTCAGATATTTCTTTGGGCTTACCAAAAGAAAAATGACATTTGTAAAGTTCCTGAAAAAAAGCACAGACCTTGTTAATGACACATTGTAAGTGTTGTCACACATTCCCTCTGAGGATCACAGACAGGACAATCTAGGGCCCTGTTCAGCTAGTGAAGACCTGGGAAGGATGCTAACAAAACATACACATACGACAAGAAACCTGGGGATTCAGTTTACTCTGTTGGTCATCAGGATATTGCCTAGTAGTTCCAAATATGACTCAGTAATGTTTCTTGAAAGCTCAAAAGCAATTTTTCTCTCCAGGAGCTTTCTGACATTTGCTTTAGTTCACCATATCTTGAAAACAGACATTTGGCTCCCAGTGTGTTTTCAAATGACAGATTAGTATTAACTGTAATTTACATTTGAAACAGTGTTCCTAAAATATGGTCACATCTGCATATGTCTCAAAGCCTTTTTTTAAGCTTTTAAAAATAGCTCACCCAATTTTATTAACTATTTTATAGGGTGATCAATTATAATCTCAGTCCACTAAAGAATTTCCTAGGTTTAGAGACAATGACACCCATTTATAGGCTAATTCTATACCATGAACTGTTTTGGAAAATAAGCCCTTAGGAGCCCTTCTTCAATGTGTTGAATGAAATAATATTTCCAGTCATCGCCTTTCAATGATAACACCAATAATAATAGCTAATATTTATTGAGTACTGTGCTCACTGCTTTACAATGCCCTAGGAGGTGACGACTACTTCTAGCCTTACTTTACACACAGGTGAAGGAAGCTGGGACACACACTGGCCCACAGTTAGAGACCTAATAAGTGATAACATGTGTCCTCACACCCTGTTCTCCACGACACAGAGTCTGGGCTCTTCACCACTCAGCTCTGTCTTGCCTCAAAACCAGAACTATTCCATCTGCTCAAGCAATCAGTGCTTTCAGAGAGGGGCCTGCGTCGATTATAAAGACAGTCTTTATACTGTCCAGCATCCCTCGCCTTTTGAATGCCCCGAGAAGAGAAAATTGCCAGAAAACACACACACACACACACACACACACACACACACACACAACTCTCCTCTTTGTCAGCACAAAGCAGGCCCCAGAGAACCCAGACAAAGGGCAGCGGAAGACTCTAAGATTGTCCCTGCTGGACCATGAGTGATGGGTAAACCAACAAAGACAGGAAAAAGAACTGGGCTTGGCCAGCGATGGCTCTAAAAGGCCCGTCTTTTCTCACAGATCTGAGTAGCAGCAGAAGTGACAAGAAAGGGAAATGGCAGGAGGAGAAAAGCAGAGGGAGGGAGCCATGGAGGCTGGCATCAGCAGCCACGGCGACGGCCTGACTGGCTGTGTTTAGAAGCAGTGACAGATACCATCAGCTGAAACAGCAGAGAAACAAATCACTGGAGACAGAAGACAGAACAGCTTTGCTGCCAACGGGGACAACCTGCCACCTGTGTCTGGCTTCTGCAGCCCTTTGGGATCTGGGGCGGAACTCTGCCCTGGGCAGAGTCGAACAAGGGCAGGCAGCTGCCTCTGCTCAGGGGCTCCAGAGCGCACCAGTGCACTTTGTGGGGCAGGCCACCCGCACTGATGCACGGTCACGGGGTATGGGGTCCCAGCCCCAGGGCACAGCCACTCCTGTGCAGTCTCCACCCGTGTCCACAGCCCAGCTCATAGCTGATCTGCATGCAGTCCCATCCTGCAGAGGCAGCACTAAGGAGGGGGCCTGGGGAGCTCTCACTCCCCTCTGCCACTTTCTCATGCAAGTAAATGACGCTTTCCCACTCTTTGATTCCCTCTTCCATCCGGATTCCTGCCCTACGTCTCTCCCATGGAGGAAACTTGGAGTTGTCATCATAGTCACCATTCATATGACTTACTACAAACTGTTCACCATGCTCTATTTAAAGATGCCAGGAAAGTGTCTGCAACATTAAAAAAAAAAAGAGATTTCCATTGAGAAAAAGTTAGAATTTTATGACTACGTCCTAAAATGGTTGACCTACTATCTAGAGGGAAACCTCCAGTTGTCCAGCTCATCTCCTAAAGACAACTGTGTTTTTATTTTAGACAGCTCTATGTGATTCAAATGGCTTGTTGAGTTCTGCAATAACAACAAAAGCTCTGGGTTTCTGAAGCATGCTACAATGAAGGGCTACAGTGACCATCTTTGAATAATGTTAGAGCAGGTGACAGAAACAGAAAAGCTTCATGGGCCCTCAGAACTGTCTGGATGGAGAAGACCAGGGTGCACTGAGCTAACCACCATCTTCTTCACTCACAGCTTTGCCGAGTCCTGCGGGCCAGTCGCCATCAACACATGCCCTGCGAAGTGCGGGCGACCCTAGCACCGGCTCTTCCATGGTGCACTCTGTGACCCGCTCAGTTGGAAGTAATGTTACCCTTTTCCCAACTTCTATGGCATTGGCTCCGTCTTTCCTGGAAGCTTACGCTACCTGTGTTCGAGTCCTTTGTGGGTGTGACTGACTTCGTCCACTACAAGAGAAGCTCCGTAAGGGCAGGACTCAGCGTGAGTCACCTTCGTGTTTCTCTCTTCCCCTGCCCAGGACTCAGCTCCTAGCAGGTGTGCATCAGGTGCTGGCTGACAGATGAAAGGATGAGGGTGGGGACAAGCATGCTCCTCGTATTGTGCCAGAGGCCGTAGAACTAGTGGCCCAGGTTCTGGGCTCCAAAGCCAGGTTACCACAACAGGACTGGAATTCTGGATCCTTAGACCAGTTCTTGCTATCATGGTGCCACTGTTTCCTCACCTCTAGAATGGGGATAATAGTAATAATGACCTCACAGAGGTGTTGCGAAGCGTGGAGGATTTGACCCCTGCAGCACAGTTTGTATAGCGCTGCCTCAGAGAAAGTGTCCCCAAGTGTTAGCTATTGCTGTTATGAAAGCCAGGGCTGGGTCACCAAAGATGCTCATTCTGTGTTGCTTGCTGGGTATCTACAGAGTCACAGCTCAGAGCATGTGTATTAGATTAGAATTCTGATAAAAAATGGTGACTCTAGAAGAACTTTTCCTTCAGACCTAATGTGACTATCTAAATGAAAATATTTATGGATTACAAACATTTCCCAGGTTGTTGCAGCTAAATACTCAATGTAAGGTTGATATCCACGTGTAAAACTTGCACAACATTTTAATAGTGCCCCCACTTTCCTCCCCCACATTTTAGGAAGTACTAATACTACATATGTGCCATGAGACACAGTCCAGTGGTCCTTCAGGGAATGCAAAAGCAAATAATTTGATCACAGGTATTAGGAGCCTGGAGCCTGGAAACTAGATACTTTACTCACGTCTCTTGCTTATTGCCTGACCTCCCTGGTAGAATAAAAGCCTCAGGGGGGAAGGGATTTTGATTTATTTTATTATGCCTATACCCAACGCAACTCCCGGCCCAGAGGCGTCACTCAACAAATACTGGTGAGGCCAACGAAGAAGTGAGCAGCGACTGAAAGGAGATGCCCACTCCTTGCCAGCCAGACCCCTGCCGCCCAAGGCTGCGGGCACCCTGCACCGCGGACACCCTGCGCCCCAGGCAGCCTTCATGTCACCGCCCTGGGAGCCCAGCTCGCTGGCTTTCTGCTCCCCTTGGGGCACAGCACTCACCTTCAGCTTGTGCTCATGCTCCTTGTTGACACGAGCAAGCAGCTGGGCTTTCCTTCTGTTGAGGGCA
Organism: Lyroderma lyra; assembly: GCA_004026885.1. Classification (NCBI taxonomy): domain Eukaryota; kingdom Metazoa; phylum Chordata; class Mammalia; order Chiroptera; family Megadermatidae; genus Lyroderma; species Lyroderma lyra. The sequence continues at coordinate 462,771 of PVJL010000038.1, forward strand.
TCGATGAGGGCATCACACTGGGCCACCAGGCAGGCCTCAAACTCCACACTGTTCTCCTGTGTGAGAGAGCACACCTGTGAGGCATGGGCACCTCGGGCTGCCGGGGAGACCAGAGCTCCCCCATCCATTGGTGGGGTGGAGACCTCTGCTGATGTGACCTCTGTCCACAGTGCCCCTTCGGCATCTCAGACATAACTGGGTAAGTTTCATTCTACAGCACTAGATGGAAAAGGATAAATATGACTGCATAAACTTATTTTTATCCAGAGGAAAACATCTCCAAAGTTTGAATTATATTAAATAAAATAAAGCTTTGTGTGTGGAGTTGAACAGGAATCCTTTCGAAAGCTGGCGTATGCCCAGCTGTGTGTGGCGGAAGATGGCATTCGTAAGGCGGGCTGCCTGAGGGCGTGGGGAGGTGCTGAGGCACGGGAGAGAGAAGAACCCCTAAATTCAGGGGACAAAAGAGGAAGGGGATAGCAGTCATCTTCAACATGAAACAATAATCCAATGACAACGGAAGTTTGTAAGAGTAATCCTGGGCGCAAGTACGGGCAGGCTGTACAAGTGAGACATGAGCCAGCAGCTTGTGGGGGGAGTAACCGTGTTCTAAGGAAGGGCAGATTCCCCGAGATCTTTAAACGGAATGTTGGATCTAAATTTTTAGATTGATCTAAATCTGTACATGCCATAGACATTGCTTTTAAACAATTCTCTCACTAAATTATAAGCATCCATTAAAGGTAACCTTTTCAATAATTTGTAGCTCCCACACCATAATCTGAAAAACGATTGTAATTTACATTCAGTGAAAGCTGAATACTCACATATACACTACTAGCACTAAGAAAGAAAGAAAGAAAGAAAGAAAGAAAGAAAGAAAGAAAGAAAGAAAGAAAGAAAAGAAAGAAAGAAAGGAAAGAAAGAAAGAAAGAACCCAACTGTAAATTTCTGGGGGCTGGCCAGGAAGAAACAGCTTAGCCTATCAAATTTTAATTTATTCCCAAAGTCATAAAGAACAGTATGTCTCTCTTAACATTAAAGTCTACTGACAGGTATTTGGTACATTTTTAAATCCCAAGTCTTCTTCATATAAGGCATGCATCAGTAATTACTTGAGCAATGACGTCTCCAAACATTAAGTTCTGTTTTCATGGCAATTGCTTTTGAGTTCTCAGAGCAATCCCCTGGAGAACATCACTTGAGAGCTATATCCCATGCAGGGCAGCATTGGGAGCGTGTGGGAGCCTTCTCCTAGGCTCTGATTTGGACCAGAAAGAGCGCCTTGTTCTGACGAAGAGGCGAGGTGCAGAGGCAAGCCCGGGGCTGCCTGTGCTATGCCAGCAAAAACAAAGACGGGACTGACTGATAACCTCCATTGCCTTGGAAACCAGGAGGAAGTGTACAACTCTCAGGTCGTTAGGGAATCAAAAGTTTCAACGCGGGCACGTGTGCTATAAAAAGGGCAAAGAAATCAGTGGGAGATGCTCTGGAAGACCACCTTACTTTGAAAAAGCCATTTTTGCTTTGACATGAATTATGTATTCACTTAGAAAGACAATTTATTGGAGGCCAGAGCTAAGGTTACTTTTTTGACAAATCTCAAAACATAAGATTGGTAAGAAGTACAGTCAGTCATTAACTTAGCATCTCAGGCCGTTTATGGCTTTTCTCTGGAGAATTCATGAGCTTCTAAATGTTGCTTCAGGTTTGTTGGTCACTGTGTCCAGACAAAGCAATATGAAATTGTAGTCACCAGGAGATCATGGGTGAAAAATATTTAAGTAGCGAAGTAGAGGGGAAGCATAGAATATGGGGCAGGAGGGAAGGAAGGAAGGAAAAGAATAAGTGTGACCTACTTATTACCATCAAATAAGATATAATTATTGCAAGATGTTTTGGGAACCTATAGAGTTCAAAAAACTCAACAATAATGACTCTGAATTCACAAAGAAACAGGCCTCTTTCTAAATACACAGAAGTGGAGAGTTAGGACCTCTGTGAGGAAGATAGGAACCACTTGGAAAACCAGGCTGTGTCTGGCTTGGCAAATGTAACCCCCTCAAGAAGGGTTATGTTCTGAGCTGGTCTGTGTGTGCCTGTTTGTATTAGAAGACACTGAGCAGTAAACAAGTAGGAATTTCCTCACAACACATAAAAATGAAAGAGAAGAGACAGACCCACTCCCCCATTGCACGGGTGCACCCTAACCCGTGGGTTTGCTTTCTGCCTCAGGGGCTGCCGGTACCTGGATCTGCTGGACCATGTTGCGCAGCTGCACCAGGAACTCCTTGGCTTCTTTGGCCCGGTCCGACAGCCCGTTCAGCGCCTGTGAGAGCTGGCTCTGCAAAGACAAAGAGGGAAACCACGGAGCTGTCATTGCATCAAGTAGTAATAAGTCCATACAGAGTTGTGTTGACCGGAGGAGACCCAGGAGTCCTCAGCCTCCTGGATTTCTCTTGTCTGAATTGGGCTACTTAGCTGACATGTATACATGTCGATTCTGGTAGCAAAGGTGTCCAGACACCTTCCCCAGGCTCCTGCGTAGTTTCTCCTCTGCAGCAGTGAAAACTTCTGGCCGTCGCAGTCAAAGGCCCTCCCCAGCTGATATTTGCCTAGAATTTCCTCATTTCAGTAAGGAAGTCAGCAATAATTTATTCAATGTCTATTAACTGAAAAAAATTGCCAAGAATTAAAAACAACAACAACAGGGAGTCAGATGATCAGATAATTATCTAAATTATTTAGCCCAAAGGCTATGTGCAAATAATTGGTCTGGGCTTGGGGCAGAAAGTCTGAGGAGAGTCCAAACAGGATGAGGGAGGGAAGGAAACATGTGTGATGCCCTGGGTCCATTTAAATGTAAAGCTAGATCACAAAGGACATAATGATATTCTTCTTCATCAATAGCATCTTCATGCTCCCAATATAGCCCCGTTGCCCTAACTCTTCTCCACACTAGTCTCCTAAGCCAAGGTGTACTGTCTTTGTGATTGCCCGCACTGCCCCATCCATACGGGGGTGCAGTTCTGCTGGGAGGGCCACGTGTCCAGGGAAGCACTTGCTTTCCCAGCCTCCTTGTCTGTTGGGGTGGGCACAGGACACACTGTTGATTGACAAGACCTCAGTGGAAGTTGGCTGAGGCCTGGGGGTCGGAGGCGGTTGGGTCTGAGAGAGCCTCTGCTTTTCTGCTCACGTGGGATCAGCATGGCTGCCACATTCTTCCCTTTGGTTCCTGACTTTATGGCAAATGTTTTGTGACTCTCATGAGAAGCCAACGTGATAAGGGGGCAGGGGTAGAAAGACAAAGAGTCTGAGTTCCAATGGCACCTTTGAGTATCTTGAACCAATACTTGAAGTCTCCTACCACGAGGTTTCTTGTTATGTGGGGAAAACTACCTCCTAGTTAAGTTCCTGCCATAGGGAGTTTTCCATTACTTTTGGCCGTTACCATTGTACTTGATACAAAATTCCATGTCCTAGCAGTTTGGGCATATCCTTCCATCCCTCCTGTGAACTGCAGAGACACATTCCCTTCCCCACATGCCTTCTTTGAAAACTAAAGCCCATTCTCCTTGCTAACACAATGCCTCATCCACTCTTTCCTTTCAGTAAAAGGAAAGAATCTTAAAATTACATCTCTTGGTCTTATGAATGTTTTCTCTTATATTTGGTTTATTAAATACAAAGGTGGGCAGTTCCACCATGCAAATACTGGGTGGAAGCAATGTGGGGTGGTAGAAAAAACACAGGCTTTGGAGCGTTTAAATTCTGGTTCTGTCCCTTACTAAGTATGACCTTGAGAAAATTAACCTCCACCTAAATCACTCCAAAGGACAAAATGGGAATACTACTACTACTACTTTGTAGCTGGGTAATTGTGAGGGTTTAGTGCATTCATCAATGTGAAAGCTCCCGCTAGTTAAGGGCAGTGGTTAAGGGAACTATTCTGAATTCATAAATGCTGCCTGTTACTGGTTGTTCAACTTTTTACACATCATTTTACCTGATGTATAAAGTGAGAAGAATACTACTCTTGGGTGTTGTAGGCATTGCATGATACACCATATCTAAAGCCTGGACTCCTCCCGGTGCATGGTGCATAATAAATAACTCTTGTTTACCTTCCTCCTTCCTGCTCACAAATAGCTGCTGACTGGGGGCATTTGAAGGGAGATTCCTGTTGGAGAATATCCTTTATTAACTGTGCTCTGATCTATGTACTCAGACTCGGGGAGGCTAGACAAACACAGCTGAGTAAGACAAATCACAAAGTGGGCCTATACTTGCTGAAAGGGCTACTCATTTATTACTAGGTCCCAGCTGCAGTATAATTTGGGATAAAAGTTTTCTCCTCAAGAACTTTTTCCAGGAGCTCTGGGGATAAAGGAAGGAAAGAAGATATCATTTGGAAGAGTGGGCAATAAAATGAGAGACATATTTTAAAGGAGAAATGCTTTCGTTGTTAGTTTAGAATTCATAGCCCTTCTTTTTCTGAATGAACAAAAGCTGGCTGGGCTACCGTCTTCTCCCCGTTTTTACTATCACCTATGCCTTAGTAACATGTGGAGGTTGGAGTACAGAAGCCAGATACATTCAGCTACATAGAACTGAAGCTACCTGATCACTTGTATTCCAGCCTTGCAATTAATTGTATAATTTAAGTTAAACCTGACTCCCCATAAAGAATTGTTGACCAGGTGCTGCTATGTAATTAGAAAAAAATTATTCAGTAGTTGACGAAGAGTGCTGGCTTCATGCAGTTCTGTGATTTTATATGGCAAAGCAATAGGTGAACTGTAAAAATCTATTTTTTGCAGATTTCCTGTCTTTGTGTCTATGTTCAATCCCCAGAATGCCTTCTACCTGGCAAATGACTGTTCTGCTATTTGATAAACCACTGCATTATATGATAAAGATCTAGAAACCTTTTCCTTAAGCTTTGCCAACTTGCAGAAATTGAGCAGTAGACAATGAAAAAGCTTAGAAACAATTTATCACTAGAAAATGCTCTTATTTAAGGATTTATATGTGTGTTGCTTTTATAGGATAGTCTTATGATCATATTTACAAACCACCTGATGTAAAAGAACATTATTATTGATTGGCTTTGTTTCCCAGAAGCATTTAAATTCCTGTTCTGTGCTAACAGAGATGTTCTGTATTCAGGACCACAGAGCAGCCCTGTAAATTCATACCAGAACTGAAGATGCGAATATTTAGTGTGCATTTTCATTACAGCATCTTAGGCCATTGTGTCATTAGAAGCTGTTTATAATGCTTAGCAATGGCATTCTGATTTCTTGGGTAGTTGTTTTCCAATTTACTGAAAAGGTGTCATGACCACCAAGTGAATGAGAGTAGGAAAATGATACAGCCGAAGAAGCAGTGACACATTTCCAGACACGAGCTCAGCACGTGATCTGAATAACCAAGATCTACCAGAAAGATGGCAAGTTGTCTGGAGCTTGAAGGAGACAAAGAAGGAACTCTGCCTCCTCCATCCCTCCTCTCCTGCTTCTCCCCTCCAACTTCCATCCAGACTGGCTCCTCTAACCTCCCAAAGGACAGCATGTTGTTGCAGGGGATCGGGAGTTCAACCTGGAGTGCCCATGGAGAATATTTCAGAACCTATTATAGTATTACTTAGGCTCAGCCAATGGGTAACAGAATTGTACGCATTCTAACCAACTCCTCACTTCCCTGTGCACCTGCCCAGCTGCCGAGCATGCCTAGAAAGAAGACAGGGTCCCCTTTCCTTCCCTGCTGTGAACTTCATTCATGTGTCATTCTACCTCTCCCCCGCATCCCCCAGTTTACTACTCTTGGATGGAGAAAAATTGGGGCCAATGCAAGAAGCTCCCTGGCTGTCTGGGATCTGAAGTTACAGGCACAACCTTTCTAGCTCCTGCAGCAGCTCTGTCACACTGCATGCTGCTCAGGACTGCAGCCTATCTCACCTCCTTCCCAAGTACCAAGGTCAACACCAAACACAGGAGCAGAGTGACAAGCCATGAAATGTGATTCTGAAGGAAGCCCCCTCGTCCCCAAGAATAACAATTTTTCTTAAAGAAATACTGATTTTTGAGTCTCACTACATTACTGACATTATGTAATTAAAAAGTAAAAGAAAGACATTCTAACAGTTACAACATATTGGCCATTCTCATAAGCCAGGAGCTCTGATGAGTGCTTTTAACATGTATCCTATTCAGTCCCAGTCACCGCCCTGCCATCGTGCAGAGGCTCAGGGAGGACACAGCCGAGTTCAGGTTTGACCACTCACACACGGAAGAGGCAGGACACAAATCTTCATGTGATTCCAAGGTTGCGCTCGCTGCTTCAGCCTCCCGAAGCAGAGCAGCCTGCCCTCACCCGTGCTGGAAGCAGCAGAAACGACCCACGACACGGGCATGCGGAACCGAAGGCGAGTCCATGAGGGCATATGGTTGTGAGGGAACTGGATCACGCTTAACAATTAGACAAGTGTAAACCATAGCATGGCTCCTTACCCTGTGGACTGTTCACTGTTTTTTTCTTTTCTGTATAAAGCTTTTTGGTGAATTTGAAAAATGTTCCCTGTCAAAGAGAGGGGTCTCATGGGAGAGGGCAAGAAGCTTGGGTTTGGGGTCCAGGGCCGGCTTTAGCATCTACTGACCTGAGGGAAGACCCTGGTCAAAAGCTGGGCTGAATGTGAGATCAAGTAAAAGAATGAGAATTCACCGAGTCATAGCACTTGGGGAACCTGCAAACTGAGCAGCCGAAGGGCCTGATTTTCCTTGTAGCTAAAACAACTATCCCTCCTGCCTGCACTCTCCTGTCCCTAAGGAGCCATCTCTCCTCTGGTTTCCGTGGTGACAGAAGTTCCTGGATCTGCTCCAGCCCCAGCTCACTGTAGGAGGCCCGAGGCTGGCCTTCCTGGAGATGCCACCCTGACTCTCAGCCCAGCAGCAGAGTTAGGGCAGGGGACAGGTGTAATCTGCAAACTGAGCAGCTGAGTTGGGGAACTGAAACACTGTCTAGGGGCAAAAGTGTGCATGTGTGTGTGTGTGCGCGTGTGTGTGTGCGTGCGTGTGTGCGTGCACGTGTGTGTGCTTGTACGTGTGTGCGTGTGCGTGCGTGCGTTTGCGTGTGTGTGTGTGTGCGTGCACATGTGTGTGTGTGCGTGTGTGTGCATGTGTGTGTGCTTGTGCGCGTGTGTGTGTGTCCGTGTGTGTGTGTGTGTGTGTGTGTGTGTGAACACGTGGGTGAGTGTGAGGCTCCATGTGTGTGAGTGTGAAAGTGTATGTGTGACTGTATGTGTGTGAATGTGGGTAGAGAGTCTGTAAGAGAGTAGGTGAGAAAACGTGAATGTGTGTATAGGAGATTTCTCATCAGTGGGGTCCTGGGGGGCTCCCGGCTTTGGATTAGGCTGGTACCAGAGGAGCCTTGCAGGTAGGGATTTGGTGCACTGAACTGCGGCTTGTTTCTCACTGGTTGTTGACAGATTCTCTCTGTGGTCAAACTCCAGCCAGGGTCTTTGGACATGTCTTCTCAAATGGGCTTCAGCTTTGGTCTATAAAGACTTGAACAAAAAATTAACGTAGTTGCTAATAGCTCAAGGCCACATCCTTAGGACGACAATATGTGCCATTAAAGTCTCTGTCTGAGGAAACTCAAGGCTGCCAAAAGCACTTGCTGTTCATTCCAGCCATCACCTAAAGACAGGCCCCTGTCTCCCAGTCTCTGTGGGAGGGTCGAAGCCTAACCTCCAGAAGCGCCAGTTAGCAAAAGCAGATGAGTGTCACATGGGCCAACCCCCACTTCCCATTTTTTGTAATTTTTTACTTCTCTGTGTTTCCTACCCATCTACTCCCTACTCCTTCATTCTCCCTTTAAAACAGCCAGTCACCTCTGTACAAACTGACATAGAGTTCAGTTCATACTGGACTCTTTTCCCTATTCCAATGGTGTATTACTGATCAAAATCTGACCTTACCACTCTAACTTTTTAGTGTCTAGCTATGCTTATCTTTGACAGTGGCGAACCCTGGCTCTGACCCAGGAGAGCTGGGGCCATCCGTGGGTGATGAGCCGACCCTTCAGCAGGCCTAGGTAAACTTTAATGGTAAGTGAGGAAGCACATTACTAGAAGATTCAAGTTCCCCTGCCTAAGCTAGCACATCTCGTACATGAAACAAATCTCAGCATAGTTATTGTGAACTTGACCTTATATGTTATGAGGAGGACATAAAGAAGGAAGACGTTATGTACTTCTAATCTAATCCAACACATGGTTACATATACCCCCCTTCCCTACTCCTCAGTACTAGAGCTGCATACACAAGCACACAGATATGCACACCCAAAGCTAATGCGTAATGCTGTCTACCTCCTTTTTGAAAATAACAATCCAAACACTCTGTTTCAGCCACTCTTTAAACCATAAACATGTACCAGGAATGCCATTATTTCATCAGGTAGTAGCAAATGAATGAAATAGATAGGACAATGGGACCAATATAGCACTGGGGTTAAGACAGACTTGAAGGTCATGGTCTTAGGTTTAAATACTAGCCTTTTACTAGCTATGTGACTGTGGACATAGTGCCTAACTGTGGTGGATACTGTGATGCTCTGCCCAGATCCCCTTTTAAAGGCTGATGCATCCTTCCAGCTGCCGCAAACATCACTACTGATAGATGACACTAGGAATTGCTCTTGCCAACAGGGAACTGCATTGCTCAAGGCCTTCTGGGTGTCCTGTGAGTGACTGCTGGGGCCCATTGCCTCGATTTGAGAATTATATGAAATCATATATATGAGGTCAGACAATTAATTTCACAAACTCTTCCTAGAAACAATGCTACATACCTCATTGCTGAATATCACTACTGTCACCTTCCAAGTACTCCCCTTGGGAAGCTGTGCACTAACGCCAGGGCCCAGTCTATCCTTCAAAGCAATTTTGGAACTCTTTTTCTGGAATGGCCACCAGAGCTGTTGTCATACCTTGCCAAGGTTATGACACCTCACTGAGGTGTTTGTACAGTGCTGCCAATGTAAGCACATGGTGGCGAGTTAACAAACTTAATTGTCAGATTTTGGGGATGATGACAGCTCTGATGGCCATTCCAGAAGGAGTTCCAAAATTGCTTTGAAGAGTGGACTAGGCGCTGGCATCGGTGCATAGCTTCCCAAGGGGAGTACTTCAAAGGTGACCCTAGTGGTACTCAGCAATGAGGGATGTAGCACTTTTTCTAGGATGAGTTCGCGAAATTAATGGTTCAACCCCGTGTAAATTTCTTGTACATGACACTTGCCATATTATAAGTATTTAATAAGTAGTAGTAGTATTTGTATAATAAAAATTACATTAAAATATACATATTTATCATTAAAACACTCTGTCATACCACATGTCCCTCTTCAGGGTTTGGTCAATTACAATTACTCAGACTGTGGTAGGCTGCCGTATTGTTCACAACCATTTGCTCCCTCCCCATTTTGGCCACATGGCTTGCAGGGCCTCCTGTCGATAGAGCTTGTGTCCCCCCACTGTCATCCCTGGCCCTGTGATTTTCTGCCAGCTCTTTTGCTTTTTGTCTTTGTCGCATGAATCTGGTGGTGTGTTGGTAAACTGGCTCTCAAAAAATAAGATAAACTGGCTCTCTGATCTGTAGTGTTTGCCTATTTCCATGGTGTAAATACATGGTCGATTTTAGGCGATCAAAATAACCTAAACTGAACACGGAGTTGAAAAGAGATGTGTACCATCAACTCTTCTGAGCAGTGAGCTTGTACGAGCCAGGTCAGCCTATCCCACACAGTGTCTGTGAGTCTTGGAAAGAAGACGTGTGGAAGAGAATGTCAGACTACCTCCTATGATATTAATGTAAGCAAGAAAGAAACCTTTGTTTTCTAAGCCACTGAGATTTTGGGAGTCGATAACTGACTAATACAGATAACAATGATAATTTTTCCCTTCACGATTTATTAACTTAATAAATATTCATGGAGTTTCTCTAATGAAGCAGAAGAGGAGTAGAATATCTTAACAACTAACAACAGAAATGTAGCAAAACTTACTAATACAGGTAACAATACTTCTTCCCTTCATGATTTATTAATTTAATCAATATTCATGGAGTTTCTCTAATGAAGCAGAAGAGGACTAGAATATTCTAACAACCAACAACAGAAATGTAGCTTCTCTCTACCTCTCAGGGAAAATGAGATGTATCCGCTTTGCTAGGAAGACATAGCCAGGTTGAGCCAGAGTTTGAATTCTGGAGATACTCAAGCAGCCTTTAAAGTTCTGCAAACTTAAGATATTCCTCAGCTTTAGACAGGAATCTTTTAAACTGAAGACGCAAATCAACATGGCAGGTGTTTTCAGTAATGGGCTAGAGGAGCCACTATTTGCTTCATAGCACACACACACAAAACCAAAACCCAAAACATACAAAAACAAACAAACAAAACTGTTGCCTCACCCGATGCTCATAGTTTCTTAGGAGAAAATTGATTTGCTTCATCTCTATGGCTTTTGCTTAGAGTGCTGGAGGCTGTAAAAGAATTCATGCAGCAATTGTGATTGAAGGCATGAAACTTTAATAAAGTGGCAGGCACGCGGGCTGTAAAGTCAGCACCACTCCGCCCAAGGCTCTGTCAGAGAGCATGCCTTCCTATGGAAATTCTAAACCATGATACGAGTATGTGTGTCGTTAGGCAGTTACTAAGTTATTTACAGCTGAGGATCAAAAATATGCCTTCCTTGGGCTAAGCCTTTGTGTAAATATTGGATTTCACATCCTGGAGAGGGTTGCAGGATAGATCTCCTTTGTGCAAATGCTGCCTTTTCCCTGGAGAATTCTAGGGCGCCAAGCAGCAGACTTTGAGTCCCTTTCCAGAAAGCTGTTTTCTGTATGGAGCCCTCTGGCTGCCTTCAAATCCACCCTTCGTGGTCCACCGTGTTCCTCCAGGTGGTATGGCATTCTGTTTTGTCTGTTACTACCAAGGAACAGTTTTAAGATAAGCAAAACACATTTGAGATCTAGAAACTGTTATGTCTCTAAAGTATGTACGTATTTTGCTGTGTATAACGTGCACTTTTTTTGCCCAAATTTTGAGGGAAAAATAAGGATGTGCATTATACATGGGTAGTACTAATTGCACATCTATAAAAATATTTTTAATTCTTTTATTCATGCTTTTGAGTTAAAAGTATAACTCTAGAATTCAGTAATGATATCTATATCCAAATGATACCCTGGAATATGATAATTGTTTTTTATATAAAAAAATTTTATTCATAAAATTTCTTGTATCTTGTGTCTGTTCTTGTGTTTTGTAATTATTTGTTACATAAAATTTCTTATACTATAATGTGTTAAAAAATAAATGTGAAAATTCCTTTATAATGCAAAAAACAAGTACCTAAATATAAACAAATAAAAATGTGAATTAAAAAATTAAAATGAAAGATTTCTTTTCCCTGACAGTTTGGGCCCAAAACGTGGGTGTGCATTATACACGGGAGCACATTATACATGGGAGCACATTATATATGGCAAAATATGGTAAATGCCTCAGCTAGAAACTATCAGTTCTACAATTAAGAGCTTTTCACTAAATAAAAACATGCACTTATACATGTGATAAAGTGAAAAATAATCACTGAACTAGTTTTCATATAAAAATGCTTTTACTGTGCTCTTTTATTTTATTTTATTTTTATGTGGGTAGTTCCCTGGGTAGGAATCGAACTCAGGCCACAGCATTGATGGCGCCGAAGCCTTAGCTACTACACCACCAGGGAACTCCATGCTGTGTTCTTTTAGACTCAGGTGTTAAATGCTAAATCAAAAATGACTTCTTAGTCATCCTCTCAAATTTCCAGTAACAAGAATTAAAGAGCTAGTGGAAGGAGGACTTTCTGGTTTAAGAAATAACTTCCTAACCCACTCGTCCCCAAATAAACATTAGGGAGGGGAGAAAGGGGAGGGGGTGGGAGAGGAGGGGGGGAAGCTAAATATAAGGTGATGGAAAGAGAAGTCACATTAGGTGGTGAACTTATTATACAACAAGTTGACAGTGCACTGTAGAATTATATGCCTGAAACCTATGTAATCCTTGCTAACAGATGTCACCCCATGAAGTCTAACAATAAAAATGAATTAAAAAAAAAATTAAATAAAAAAAAAAAAAGAAATAACTTCTTATCCCTTATTTCAAAAGCAGAACATATCCATTGCAGAAAAATCAGGAAATAAAAAGACTTAAAAGAAGAAAATAAAACCCTCAATATCACCAGAGACACACTATTCGTAGCCTTGATAATGAACTCATGAAATCTTGTATGAAACCACAGACAGATACGTATGTCTCTATAGAATGTATATCAACAAAGTTTAGATCATGTCATATACCCATTGCTCTCTTAAAACTCACTCTTTTCACTTAATATGCTATAAATATTTTTCCACCTGGCTAAATATACTATGTGTACCACTTCCTTTTTAATAGCACTTTAATACTGAAAAAATTTGCTATATGGTAGGCACTGCTTGCTACATTTTACACATATTAACTCATCTTTTCCCACAAACTATACCAGCAAAGGTGGGTACTATTTTTATTCAAATTTTTATAGGTGATGGAATTAAGCTAAGGGAGGGTAAGTGGTCCATAAAGCTGTTAAAAAGCACAATAGGAATTCAAAGTCAGGAAGTCTGTGGCCAGAATCTATGCTGTTAACTGCAAAACTATAGGGTAACTTACTGTGTAGGTGCATCATAATTTATTTAGCTAATCTCCTATTTTAGGACATTTAGTTTGTTTCCATCTTATTGCAAAGAACTGAAATGAAAATTCTGTAGTAAATATCTGAATACATTCTTGATTTTTCTCATTTTTGGAAGTGAAATTTTGTGATCAACAAACTCAAAATTTAGAGGATTTTAAAAATTATGTTATGAAAATGTCCCTGTGAGTGGTCACTCAATTTACACTCCTGTTGAAGGTGATGAGAGTAATACTTGCCTGTATATCTCACTCCAAATATTATGATTTGTCTTTGTATTTGTAATCTTATAGGTGAAGAATGGAATCTCATTTTTCAAATCTGCATTTTAAAATTACAAGGGTGGTAGCTTTTTAAAAAGCTTCTTACTGATTATTGATTTTTTTTTTTTTACAAATACTATTATTTCTATATATAAAAAAAAAGAGGTCCTATCTCATGGTATTTGTTAAACAAATCAGTTTCTTTTCTTCCCCCCGCTGATGGTTATTTGTGGACAAGGCTGGCCTCACCATGTGTGTTTGGTTACCAGGAAAGAATTAGGGTCCCTGGTCTGAAAAATAATCTGGAAAATTCAGGTGATCTGTTGGAGAGGAAGCAAAAAGTCATGGATTACTAGTTTTGGCAGATTATGGTCTGATATCTGGTTTATAAAAATCTCTACTCTAAAATTTACAACATAATCATTATTTTGTGGACAGATGCATGTACCTGAGAGCTTCCGGTAAGTACTCATTGGGTGTAAGAAAAAATATACTCTCTGCTTATAGGAGAGAAGATTGATAATACAAAAATAATATTCATAATATAAACCTTTTTAATACACTTGTAAACATAATGACCTTGTATTCTTATTTATTATTTGTCTGCTTGACTTAAACTAGTCTAAAATAAACAGGTGTTCAATTTCTCGTGAGGACTGTGCCTTGTCCATGTTCTTCTTTATTTCTAGGAGCTTTTGCTTTATGTAATCTATGGCTTCATTGTTTGGTGTATCTTCTTTGTGCATTCATTATACCTTTAAATTAGGTCGTATCTGTCTGTGTTTCACTTAGTTCATTTGGCCTTGAACTCCATTTCACTTGATACTATTACATATACCTTCTTCTCTCTTTGTTTTTTTCTCTTTAGCATAACTTTGCTGATCTTTTCTTTTAAAAACTACATTTTTTTAAACTCAATCTATTGGTTTTTGCTTTTATCACAGGGAAATTTGGTCTATTTACATGTATTGTGTTAATTGACTTTATTCCATCAATAGTGTTTATATATCTATGTGTTATAATCCATTTTTCTTGTTTTTTAAATTTCTGTGGTTTTATCACATTACTTTTAATATCTTCATTCCATTCAACAATTAAGTTGGATGTTTTGCTATGCTTTTCCATTCTGCAAGCCATGACCTTCCCATCTTTCATCCCATGTAAACCTACATTTGTCCATTACTAAGTTAAAGTTAACTAATAATTTTGATACTCCTACTTCATTACATTTCTCCAAAATGCTTCACTTAACCTTTAGTATTTCTTGTAAATTAACAAATACCATTCTAAATAACTCCTGGATCAAATAAAAATTAAAACTGAGTTTGTAAATTATCTAGATATTAATGAGGAAAAACCTTTTATGAAAATATATTGCTTTTTAAAATAGGATATTTAGGCTAGCTAGGAAACCCAAATACTTTTTACAACATTATTCCCATTAGAAATGTTCCTAGATGAAACTTGAATCTGCCTATCCTGCACCTCCTAGACTCAGAATAGAATCCTTTCCATACACTTTCAAAGCTAAATCAAAACGATGACCAGATCTTAAAAGAAAGAAGTGGCTTTTTTTTACATCTAGGAGGGCTCGGGCAGACTTTTCCTATGTTCTGAACATTCAATAATTTCAGAGTGTCTTTTTCCCCCAGTATTAAGAGTTTCGTGGCAAGATATAATGGTCTCTCTCTCTTTTAAAAATATTTTTCATAACATCAAAGAATAGATCATAGCAAATCTGAGATTGAAGTCACAAGTTTCCTTTAAACTTTACTAGGAGGCAAATACATCTGGTGGCGATTCCATCCATTCCTCATCCTTTGAGATAACTTTTGAAGGGATAAAAGCCACACTTGTAGCATTTACACCATTAAGCAGTATTAATCGATGTTCATTTCAAGAGAGTACCTGTGCCTCAGCAGTGTCACTGAGAGCAGGACTCAGCAACCAGAATCAGGGTGACCAGGTTCAATCCCTGGGTATTGATTCTGTTTGACGATATAGTAGACAAAGTAATCGACCCCAAGATTACCACCCCAATCCTCAGAACTTGTGAGTATGTTACCTTACATGGGAAAAGGGACTTTGCAGATTTGATTATGGTTATGGACCTTGAGATGAGAAAATTATCCTAGATTATCTGGATGAGACCATTCTAATCACACAAGTCCTTAAAAGTAGAGGATGTTTTGAGCGACAGTCAATGAGACAAAGAAGTGACTACAGAGAAAGGACTAGAAAGAAGTCACATTGCTGGCTCTGAAGCTGGCCACCGCCATTGAATGCAGGCAGCCCCTAGGAAATGGAAATAAATTCTCCCTTAGAGCATCCAGAAGGGACTGACCCTGGGGTTGATGCCTGACCTACAGAATTAAAAGATAAAAATAATCTGTTGTTTTAAGTCATAAAGTTTTTGGTAAGAGAAACCTAATACACTTGAGAAGTCAGCCAGTTTAGAGCTGAATGTTTATTCTTTTTGGCAATGGCCAGGTGCTTCGCCTTGCATTTTGTAAATCTGTTTCAAAAATGCATCTTCCGCTCTCCCTTTGAAGTTCAGGAGTCACATGGAAAGCAAAATGGCCACAAAGAATAAAAAGAATCTGTCCTATTGCAATCGGTGGACATATTTCAAGGTTGAATGAAGGAACAAGAATTGGCTATTCAACCCTTTTTGTACACAGGTGAAGTATGTGAGGCACCTGACCTCCTGATAAACTAGAAATTCTATGAGATTGAACTGACTCAATGGCCTGGTAGCTAATCACCCAGACTGACACTTCCCCATCAGGCTGGAGTCAGTTATTAAATTGCATTGATTTCTTAAAAAAATAGGGATAAAGAATAGATTCTTGGTTTCTCTAGAGCAAGTGGCTATTGTAGTGTTCATTTTAGAAGCCTAAACCAATGTGTGTCTTGGATACCAAAGTGTTCCTTTCTAATTTAAATCTGTTCTGACCATCAGCTTACGGCTACCCTGAAATTTACTTGAACTTCAGTTTATATTAGAAAAGCTACATTTTTAAAAAAAGGTATGGGGTGATTAAGAAGCTGGGAAATGGTAATCACAGTATTTGAATTTTAATTCTGAGCTCAGGACCCTGCTATGACGACATTGATGCAAACATGATCACATCTTCTTTAAAGACAAAGGCTACACAGGGGAACCACTACACACCTGCTAAACTGACAACCCCGAGTGCGGATGCGGATGGGGAGCATCACACATTACTAGTGCGAGTTAAAATGGTAAAACCACTTGGGAAAACTGGTAAGGGTAAATATACTATACCTTCCCCACATGGCAGCATATATCTGCAGAAGACTTGATAAACTGTTCATAGCAGCTTTATTTATAATAACCCCAAGCTGGGAACAGCCCAAATGTCTATGAACAATAACATAGATAATGAAATTGCATATATTCATTCATACAAGGGAATACTGCTTAGTGATAACAAAGTATAAGCTAATGATGCATGCAAAACATAAATGAATTTTAAAACGTTATGTTGAGCAAAAGAAGCCAGGCCCAGAAAAGTACATATTGTATTTATGTAAAGGTCAAGGACAGGCAGAACTAAGCTATGCTGACCGAAGTCAGAAAAATGGAGACCTCTGGAGGTGGGAAGAGTGACCAGAAAGTGCTGGGAGGAGATTCTCGGAGGGAGTGACATGTTCTGCATATATACATACGTACATATGTGTAAATGTTTATTGAGCTATAAATGTATGTTTATAGCTCTGTATGTTCATAGATTTGTGGGTTTTTCTGTAGATAATTTATACTTTTTAAAAAAGGACGTTTTTTTCCCCAGGGGAAAATACTCATATAATGAACCTCTGTTTACTAAGAATTCTGTGCCGTACAGAAAAAATTTTTTAAATGCTTTTGTTTTTTCCAATTGACCCTTTGAATTAAACAGATACCCACAAAACCCTCGAGCATTTTATAACTGACCAATAGAGATGTTTTCGCTCAATTTTCTTTAATATTTGATGTTGGGAGCCCTCCACTCAGAGGCTGTTGAAGAGAACCACCCCTCGTGCCCTTCCCCAGTCCTGCTGGCATTTTTCTTCTGTTGCAGATCCCCAGCAGCACCTGGAATCTAGTCACAGGCAACCGCGAACTCCGCTTTGTGTGCTCTTTCCCAGCAACGTTGTTTTAAATTTCAAGACGTGTCTGGTGGTCAGTCCTTCAGGAGGAAGCGGATGCCAAGTTTGAAAAACAGTGATGCCTCAGAGGCAGCAGGAACGACTGGGGGTGACACACACTGCTTCGCCAGTACCTGTGCCTGCCCTCAGAAAGGTCCCATTGTCCAGGAAGGCACAAATACCGCAAGGCTCACAACACATGTGTCCTTCCTGCTCAGCTCACGATGCTGCAAATCTGTGGGAAGAACTTGTGTGCACAGGTGCTCGGTTCCTCTGCGTGGGCTAGATCACGCAGTCCTTTTGGATTGGTCCTAAATTCCCATATTACTTCTCTGAGAGTCCTAACGAATATAAGAAAATTAAATCATTTTTAACACAACTGTCCCTCTCACTACCATGGATTTAATTACTCTGAGAACAAACTAAAACACAATCTTATTATTCTAATAAATGATCCTCTTCGCTGGCGAAAGAGAAACCCTTTGGGATATCTTAACTGTTAGCTTCTAAAACACATTAGATTCCTTCTTCCAGTATGGAAAGGTTTTATTAGGATCCAGTATTTATAGGTCAGGTCCCATCCCTAGTAAAATTAATAATCATCATAGACATTGCTCAGGAAAATGCACCGAAGCCCTGTCTGAGTTCCTTCCCCCCTTCCCTCTGCATCTTCGTCAATCCATCTCCGGGCAAGTGAACTGCAGCTCCAGCCTAGTGAAATGGGAATCGTTTCCATGACAACAGAATTTGGTTCTGCTAGTTAGAAACAGAGAGTTGACTCCCACAGACGTACATCTCTCCATGGGAGTGGGCTGGTTTTGTAAACGACTGAATGACTGCGCAATCATTTCCAAAGAAAAGGCTGCTGCAGCCTGCATGGGCAAGGGTAGGTTACGCGAGGTGACCGCTCAATGCCACCAGCATCGCACAGACAGAGCAACGTGCAGGGAGCTGCCCGTTCCGGCCTGCAGCTCGCTCTGTTGGGCACCAGCCACGTGTGGGCGGCACAGCCTGGCCCGCCTGCGGATTTCAATGATGTTTTAATTCAAGGTGGAGGGAAGAGATTTTAGAGCACCTCGAAGCAAACGATAAGTGTTCCCCCTCAAGGGTCTTTCCTCTTATTTCCAGAAACTATTAGTTGCTTGGAAAGGCATCCAGTATGGTATGATTTTAATTGTTTACTATCTATTTCTCTGTTAAAATTAAGTGCTGCTAATTGCACTTCTTTACCATTATTCCCCCTTCTTAATCTGTCATATTTTATGACTTAAAAATGATATAGAAACATTTTCAGGTTTTTTTTTTTGTTTTTATTTTAAAACCTAACACAATATTGTTTCAAATAATGCTTTATAAACATATTTTTCTAATAGCATTTATACGAGTCATAATGGTTAATTCCAATTTGCAAGAAAAAAAATTGCTATCAATCTTGTGGTAGGTAATTAGCAAAGTAAATTCCATTCATTTCATTCCTGGATCCATGAAGCTACATTTCCTTCTGATCAGCAGGACTCACTGGAGAGAGGTTGTGTCCTCAGCAGAGACGTCAGAAATGAATGTGTAGCTTTGAATAAGGATGCAAATACTCAAGACTGGGAGGAGGACCCTCTGCAAAGTGCTCAATGGCTCAGTCACCTCCTTCCCACCCCAGCTTGTGGTGCACTAGGCTAAGTGAGCTGGATTTTAAAAGCCACTGCGAGGATTCGACAGCAATCCCTCCGTACACCGCCGCCGTTGTCCCTGCCCAGCAGAAGGTCATTATGGCCACATCTGGTGAAGTGTTCATCTCTGTGTTGAGCTCCTTCCTTGTCCCCTCAGCTTGTCCCCTGATGCCAACTCTCTTCCATCTTTCTCTCAAAACTTAAGGATGATCTGACACCAGTCACTTAAGAATGATCTGCCAAATACCCCATCTATCATCCTTCCTCTGAAATTTATTTACATTAAATTTTTATCTAAACCAAAGATTTCCCTTTTTAATCTTTTATTTCTAGTTGTCAAACAAAAAGATTTTGTAGCTGAGGGAATTTTTGGTAACGTTGAGAAAAGTGGGAACAATTTTGGTAAGGAAAGAGGATCTTGAATATTAGTTTTACTTTGCTGGCCACAAAGTCAAACCTGATATTATCTTTTTAGGCTGAAGCTTCTCTTGGCCCATCTCTCCCACTGGACATCTTCCTCCTTAGGGTCCGAGTGGCTCTCTGAGCCATGGAGACATAGTTCTATTGGCAGGTGGAGGTGGAGGAACTACTGTTAATGACACTAGCTAACGAGTGCTTATGACAAGACAGATTTCATTTTAATATAAAATAGAACTTTCAGCTCTCATAGCTATCAGGAGGTGTGATGGGCTGCTTGCAAAGGGGACGAGTTACCTGATCCTGGAGATTAGGCACAGGATGGATGTCAAACTTATATTGGAATATTGTAGAGGGCATTCAAGACCTACCTGGTCTGGGTTACCTGGAGGGTCCCTTCCAGCTACATATCCTGTGATCCAAGGAGTACTGTAACATAAATTCCCATCAGCATAGAGGACACGTGATGTTATTGTCAGTATGCTGTGGCATTATTTGCCTTAACTCAAACAGCTTCATTAAAAATGACAGGGTAGACCTAGTGATTTGGATACTTGTTAGCAAGAGGATAGTGAATGGCCGGGATAAGATTCTTCTATTGAGCTTAAATATAACAAATAGGTCCATTATCTGTAATAACTAATTTTCATCATTTATTTTTCTTTGGTCATCAAAGGCAGACCCCAATTCAAGCGTGGAGAAGTATTAGTATGCACAAAGACACATATTCATGAATTGTTTGTTGTGAAAAAAACCCTGGAAGCAACCTTAATGTCCATCCACAGAAGAAAAGACAAATAAATATGGGAATACCCACACAGCAGTTACCATGAATGAACCAGAGCAACATACATCAACATAATGTATTGGTCTTGAAAATCCATGTATAACGTTTATTGGAAAAAAGCAAACTGTAATATAATAGACAGGTTAAAAATTCAGGCTTTGGAATGATACCATTTTAGAAATGGAGGCTGGGTGGTTGTCAGGGGTTAGGGATGGGGCTGGAGCAGGTTGGTGGTGGGGGGAATGAGAGAGAAAGTGCAGTTTTAAAGGGGCAACATGAGCGATCCTTGCAGGGTGCACTGCTTGATCATCTCGGCTGTGGTGTCTGTACAAACCAGTACAAATGCTAAAACTGCATAGAACTTCATATACACACAAATGAATAAAAGTGAAATGAGAAGATCTGAATAAAAGCAATGGGTTGGATCAATGTCATATATCAGTGTGATATGATATTGAACTATTGTATAGTTGTACAAAAGGTTACCACTGGGGAAACTGAAAAAAAGTGTAGAAGGGATTTCTTTATATTATTTCTTAAAACTTCACGTGAATCTACAGTCATCTCAAAGTTAAAAAAAGGAAAATCACTTCAAATTTGAAAAAAACCTGAACTATATTCCTGGTCTTCTGTCTTGTGATAGAAGTGAAAACTTTTTTTCATTCTCACAGAAAAAAACAAGGTGATTTTCATTAATAAAATTACTTTGAAAGCCACGGGAAAAATATTCAGATGCTGGAACCAGGCTGCCTGGGATGAATCCTGGCTCTCTCACTTACTACCTGTGAAATCTTGGACAAATTAAAAACTTTGCACTCACAATACCTTGCTCCCTTCCTTTCCAACTTGGGCCTGGCCGGATGGCTCCCACAAAGAAGCATGGCGAGAAAGAGGAGGGTCGTTCTGCCATCAATGAGGTGATGAGCAGAGAACAGCACACCAGCAACATTCACAAGCACATCCATAGGGTAGGTAGGTTTCAGGAAGCGTGTCCCTTGGTTGGGCACTCAAAGAGATCCAGAAATTTGCCATGAAGGAGATGGAAACTCCAGATGTGTGCCATTGACACCAGACTCAACGAGGCTGTCTGGGCCAAAGAAATAAGGAATGCCCCACACTGTATCTGGGTGCCGTTGTCCAAGAAAAGTAATAAAGAGGGAGAGGCACCAAACAAGCACTACGTACCTGGTATATAACCATGTACCTGTCACCACTTTAAAAAATCTACAAACAGTTAATGTGGGTGAGAAATAACTGCCTTAAAAAACAACTCTCAGCCTTAGTTTCTTTCTTACTAAAATGGGATAACAATAGTATCCACATCATTGAATTGTTGTAATGCTAACTAGCTCAATATATGGCTCAGCGCTGGCACATCATAAATGCTCAGTAGATTATTGGTTCTTATTATATAAACACTGTGATACCACGGATACAAAGTTTGAGGAAAGGTGATACTAGAATAGAGATCCATATGTGTAGAGTAAGACTATAAAGAAATGCATGGAGGTGATAAATACAAATTCAGGCCAGGATTAACTCTGATAATGGGGAAGGGACTGTCCCTGGGGAGGAGCATCATTGGTCTGCGTAGTGTGTTGTTTCTCAAGTCCTGTAGCTCAAACATCACCTCCTCCAAAATGCTATCCTTGACTGCCCCACCCCAAGTAGGACCCTCTGCCACCACCCGGACAGCACCCGCCTCTACTTTGCTGCAGCACTCATTCTTCCACTTTTCCTCACTGGAGCTCTTTGATGGCAAGTACAGGGGCATTAGGCAATGGCTGACTACTGAGAAACACGACGATCATGCACAGAAATCCAGCCTGTAGGATGATAGGGTCATGAGGCTGATTCGTCACCAGAGGTGTTGCAAAGTTAGGAACCAAGAGAGGACAATTAAGTTATCTGATTGGTAATTAATTAAAATTATTTAATTAATTTTATTTGATTGCTAATTAATCAAAATATGTACCTAGCATGTGCAAGGCACGGGTCCAGGCCTTGCTGTGCAAAGACAAACAAGCCAAAGACATACACGTGTGTTCCAGTACAGGAAAGACTCACAAAGTGAAATGCGTCCGGTAAGGACAACGGCCAGAGAGGGTGAACAACCAAATGCTATGGGGGAATCTGAGAGGTTATTTTCATTTTTCCAAGTAAAAATAATGCAACACAACTTTGAATGGAAACACATAGAACAAAACTTTCAATGGGAACATGTAGCATTTAACAAAAGTTTACATTTAATTCTAATTAAAAAAACACCTAAAAGAACAATCTATTTTAAGCATATATATTCTTCTGTCATTTATTCTTTTAAAAAATCCCTTTAGCAAATCATATAATCATACAGTGCCTGTCCTCATTCAAGCACCGAAGGGTAACATTTCCCTTCCCGATAACAACTTCTCCAAGATGCCATTTCCTAAATTTTCCTCACCCAAGACTGTTGTTAATGTTAGAATAATGACTATCCAGCTAAATCAAATCACACTCCCCACATGTTTTTGCAGCGAAGAAGTTTTCAGGGTGGTTGTCTGGCAGCTTAGGGAAGAATCATTGCATGGGTAAGCTCTGCCTTGTGAATGTCTGACTGAATATCACACAGCTATGTCCCCAAAGGCCAGTCTTGAGAATTTTCATCTCTCACAAACAGGAGTCCCATTGCCCAGTGAGGATGCTGTTGGGATGCCAACTACACAGCATGCTCACATATACTTTCAGGAGCCCTTGTTATTAGAGCACTGCTGTGCAAGTTCGTGTACTTGTCTGTCTGCCCGCCTGTCCCCCCATCACATCCTTCTGTTGAGGGTGTCCTATGTAAAAACCAATAGGTTTGTTAGCAGGGCTACAAAGACCAACATAATCTAGACTCTGCCTTCGAGAAGCTGGTGATCCAGGCGAGGGCAGGCATGCAAGCTTTTAAATAAGTGCTAAAACGTGACACAGTGCTGGGAGAGGTGTGGGTACTGTGGAGTTAACAGGAGGAAGCACCCCGTTGTACTTCCAGGTGGCGGTGAGTTGAGACAGGCCTTCGAGAGGAGAAGGTCAAGAGTTGCAGATCAGTTGCTCTGCGAGGGAACACGGCACACATCGGCGCAGAGGTACAAGCTGGACTGACTTGGTGGGGAACTGTGAGCAGCTCAGCACGGCTGCAGCAGGGTGGTGAGCAGACATAGTCCGGAGATTTTCTGAGGCTTTCTCCCTTTCCTATAGTAAGCATAGCCATCAGTGATCAAGCTGTTGCTAAATTTCTTAAATTAGCAGGCACAGGCATTACGCTTGGCTCCTTTCTGCTGGCTCTCAGAAAAGGTCTGAACTGTCCTCATTAGCAGTACAATTTATGTTGTACCCAGTGATATGCAAGAGAAGGTCCAGTGATGTGCTTTTAAAATCCATGATAGAGTCCTAGTTGCCCTGAAGTTCTAATCCTTTGATATATCATCATGAAGCTAGCACTATACTTTTTTAAAAAGCCTCAAAGATGATTTGGGCAAGAGCAATCAACAAATTCAAAAGCAAATGGCTGGGTCAGATTCTGAATGCACAAATTAAAAGTCATTACAGCTTAATCTTACCATTTACATCAGCATAGTTTAGGGTAAGCACCATTATGGGTTTTTATTCTTCCTTCGAGGCTGAAAAGATTATACTGGCTCTCACTGCGGCGTGCAGTAATGTGAATGCTTTACAGCCAGAATGTGTACATGCAGTGCAGCTCTGCCATTTCTGTTCTTTCCGGAACACATTCATTACAGGGCTGCCACCACTGGTCAGAGCAACTTGGAAATGGCTTTCACAAAGAATTACCATCCATTAGTTTTGTCATTCACTCATTCAACACACACACACACACACACACACACACACACACCCCACTCTGGGGTGGACACTATTCCATGCATTGACGGTGGTGACCAAAGTGAGTTCCTGCCCTCACAGAGCTCACATTCTGCTAGGAGGCAAAAGAACAAAGATATATCTATAGATATCTCTATCTATGCAGATCCAAACATAGAATGTATGGCATCATGTATATATGACATTATATAGATAAATATGTCCATCTAGCTATCTCTCTGTCTATACACCTGTTCGGATGAACGTAATGTCCATAACGTCAGGTAGTGATAACTGCCTTGAACAACAACAAAGAACACGGGGTAAAGTGAGAGGGAGAGAGAGAAAATGAGAGTGTGTGTGGACACCCTGGGTAGTGTGGGGTCACAGGGGAGGCCTTTGTCAGAAAGTAACTTTTAAACAGAGACCCAAATGAAACAAGGAAGCAAATCATGGGACTATTTGGGAGAAAATTCAGGCAAAAGGAATAAACCTGGTATGGGTGAGAAGTAGCAAAAAACGAATGTGCCTGAAGAGGGGTATGGGTCAAGAATGTAGAAGAGGGTGAAGGGCTAGGTCATGTAAGGCTTTGTAGTTAAGGGATTTTGGAAGTAATTCATGGGAGGCCATTGGACAGATGCATATGATCTGATTAACCAGTTATATGCAAGATTATTATAACCATATAACCACAGGAAATCTTCCCTGCAGAAAATTGTATTCTGCCCAAATGGCCATATCTAGACACTTGTTTCTTCCTAGACTTCTAACAGTGTGACCCATCCAGAGAAGGGTTCTATGTTGCCTCTTCTTTAATCTGGAGAGGAGCTTGGAATTGTCCCAACCAATGAAGCATGACAGAAGTGACCTTATGTGCCTTCCAAACCTAGGTAGTTGAAAGGATAAAGTCTCTGCCCGGCTTCCAATCTCTCTCTCCCTCCCTCCCTCCCTCCCTCCTCCCCTCTTTCTCCATGGATGATCACCATTGGAAGCCAGCTGCCAGGTGGGGAGCAAGCGCAGACCATCGCAGAGGCTGACACACAGAGGCACGGAGGCTCCCAGCCAACAGCCAGCACCCATTCGCCAGCTGCTCGAGTGAGGCTCCTTGGGAATGGTTTCTACAATCCAGCCTTCTCCAAGGCTGCAGAGGATGTTGGCATCAGTCAACGTATTACTGCAACCCCATGAACCACCAAGCCAAGCCACTCCTGATTCCTGACCCACTGAAACTGTAAGAGGTACAGTTTTGTTTTCAGTCCGAAGTCGTGTCTAAGAGCTAGATCACGTAAAGCTTTGTAGGTCATGGTAAGGACCTTGGATTTAATTCTACGTATGATGGAAAGTCATTGGAGAGTCTTTAGTAAGGAACTTATATGCTCTGATTTACCAAGTATAAAAAAGACTATTATCTAAACCAGATATCCATAGGAAACCCTCTTTATCCCTGAAAATTTTTTCTCTTTTTTCCTTTCTCCTAGCTATCTCCTCTCTTCCATACTTGCTCTCTTTTATGTCTCTCTCTAGCTCTCTTTCTCTCCCCCTACTCCTTATTGCCCCCTTCTTTCCTCTCAGTTAACCTCATTTCCTCCCTTCTTGGCCTGCCCAGGGCCACTCAGAGGAGCTGTGATTCTCTTAGCCAAACCACCACCATGGAGAAAGGATTGAAGAAGAATTTGGAGTGGGTGGGGTGAGGGCAGGTAGGTCTTACCTGGCAGGCTTCTGCTGCACATGGAGGTTGCAAGGGGGGATTTTTATACAAAGTACCTAGGAAGAGATGCATTCTTATAATTTGTTAGTGTGGTTGCAATTAGCAGAGGAGTGTAATGCATAGCTATATCATGCTCTCAACATATATTTTTCCAATGGTGGAAAAAAAGACCTATAAATGTTGTAAAGCAAATTACCACTCTCTAACACTTAAGGATGCCCTTTAAAAATAACAAAAGAGCCAAGGTCTGTGAAGAAGATCAGGAATCACTTTTTAGTTAATAAGAACTCTTTAAAACTTTTTTTTACCCCCTGTTGTGTGTCAGCTGGAATTCCTCTTCTCCTGGGAGTTAAATTTGATCAACAGCCACCATCCCTTAGCACTATTTAACTCTGGCTATCTTCCATTGTTATTAGGAACATTTAATTTGCCTTTAATCCTTATGGATTTAATTTTGAATGGAAAGAAGACAGTGATTCTGACTCCCTGAAGCAGCACAGTCAATCTGACATATCACTCATCAAAGATATGAGCCCTTGATTTCAAAGTCGTTTTGATGTAGGCAACAGAGGTTGCCAAGATACTAATACATTCAGGTTAGCTGCTGCCACTACGTACTCAGACTTTATTACTTAAGCAGATTCCTCTTCAGCCCTCATTCTTGACTCCAGACACAGACATCATTACCTATAAATCTCTAGTTGTAGGGAGTTAGGGTTCAGCATGTCACATCACTTTATTGGCACACCATATGTATAAACCTCAAACCTTTTTCCTGACATTGGTGGAGAGAATTTATCATTTTACTATTGTTAGAGTAAAAACAAAAGAAAACAAAACAAAACTCAGAATCAAAAGGAATCTGAAAAAATGCCTTGCACAAAGAGCTGTTATTTCACATATACGAGATGTTTTATTAATGATAACAAGATGAGCTTTATTTTAGGGACTCTCAGAGTATTTATCAGAAAGTCCCAAGATGAGTCAAGTTTCAAATGCCCATTTGCTCCCAAGGTTCTGAAGGAAATCTGCTAGTACTTTCTTTTAAAGAACTTTCTTTATGCAGGGGGTGTTTCTGATTGATGGGGAAGTGATGCACAATTCAAATGCAGAAGAGTTCATTCAATACTCATTTTGTAGTGCACACTTTACACTCTTTGAGAGTGTCTCAGACACAAAGGCTCAATTGTAAAATTGATCAGAACAGGTATTCTTATGGATGGGAGACGTTCCAAACTATCACCCAAAGATAAAGACTATAAAAAGTAAAGGAAAAACTTATGGGCAAGGATGAATCTACAAAGGTCTGCTCTCTTAAAATCTTTAATAAAGAAAGTAGTCAATTTAATCTCTGAAGATAGATGAATGGTCAACCTGAATTTTAAAAATTTATTATTTCAAAATTTAGTTATTGAAGTCCAGAGTCCATCACAGAATTAACCAATCTTTCTGTAGAAATCATTTTGACATCATTTTAGTATATGTGCTGCTGAAGTGAGCACTTGACATCGTTGTGAGAGTATGATTTATGACTCATACAGAAGAGAAAGGATTGGATATTCTTTATACTCACTTGGCTTATTACTTTGAAGTTATGATAAGTTAATTCATTAAGTCTAAATGCCATCAAATGTAAGAAGCATCATTATTTCCTGTTTCAATAAGAAAGAAAAACATCACCAAATAAACTATAAAACAATGTTTTCTTATCACATTGATTGTAAGACATACCCTGATTGCAGAGATCATAAAATGTGAGAAACATGTGTGTGGGAGGCAGCATAATGGTCCCTAAATGTGACCACATCCTGATTCCTGGAACCCATGAATATGTTAGGTTACATGGCAAGAGGGAGTTAAAATTGCAATGGAATCAAGGTTGCTAATCAGCAGATGGGGAGAGCATCCTGGATTATAATCACATTGTACTCACAAGGGTCCTTAAAGTGGAAGGCAGAGGCAGAAGAATCAGAGGGAGATGTGATTACAGAAGAATGGTCAGAGAAAAGCAATGTTGCTGGGTTTGAAGATGAAGGAAGAGGTTATGAGTTAAGAAATGTGGGAGGCCACCAGAAGCCAGAAAAGACAAGGGAATGGATTCTCTTCTGTAGCCTCCAGAAAGGAATGCAGCCCTGCTGGCACCTTGATGTTAGCCTACCGAGACCGGTATTGGACTTCTAACCTATAGAACAGTAAAAAATAATAGACTTCTGTTGGTTCAAGCCACTAAGTTTGTAGAATTTGTTATGGAGGGAATAAGAAGCTAATATAATGTACATCTTAGAATCTATGAATACAATACAACTTGTATACATTTGAAATTATAATATTTATATTTTGCTAGATATGTAAATTCATGAGAATTAGTCAACTATTATTCATAAATAATTTTAGAGAAGCCTGAAAAGATTAATTTATGAGTTCCTCTGCCATAGGAAACCATTAGGATGTATAAATACAGAAAAATATGTCCAAAAACCAATCTCACTACTCAACACTCTACTCATGCCTCTAATTTTTCCTTCACTTCTATTTATTACAGATAACGAAAAGCAAACCTTTACAATGGGACAAAAATTATGCATATGCATTCATCATCCTTGATCCAGGATGAATTAATATTAAAAAATTAGATTATATCAGAAGTATTAAAACCTGTCTAACTAGACCAGAAATTAGTTTGTTATCAGTGAATTTTTATCATGCAATGAAATAAAAAACACTCATTGACATTTATTTTCTTTAAAAATTTTTTAAAATATCAAATTCTTTGGGTTAGCCCTCAGTTTAGTACATAAATACATTAATTCTATACAAATGCATATTCTATACCTAACCCAAAGCTGAATTTCTAAAAACAAAAAAAAGACCTCAGGGTAAAACAATCCCTAATATCAGATATGCTACACTCGAGACCCCAGATCTCATAATCTCACGTATAAAATCTTGACATTAAACAAATGAGTCCAACATTTTTCAGGCAGTTTGCAAATGTCAGCTCACATGTGCACAGCAAGCTATCCATCAGAGGGCACAGTACTCTGAATACAAAACAGGTGATTCAGGCAGTTGGTTTGCAACAACAGCTCAGCAAACCACCAAAGGAAATGATTATTTTGTTATCCTTATGTCATTATCCTTCCTTTCAGTTTCACAATTCTAGAATCTTTGTTGCAGCTGGTCCAAGATCTTAATTTTTCTGGCAAGCATTTTTTTCTTTCTATTTCTTTGTTTCCTCTATCTTTGCTGTTTTCTCATACATAATGCAACATGCCCAGCCCTTTCCCTTACGCCATTCATATAATACAAAAGATTAGTGTTGCCAGCTTCTAGGATTAAGAAGCAATTACTTATTAAGGTGAAATAGAGATTTAAGGCAGTATCTTGTACCTGTTAATATTCATCTGGCTTGGTTTAGCTTATGCACATCAGATAAAAGAAGGAACAAATGAACCCCTCTCCCATTCATTAACAGAATTGTTCTGGAGCCTTTTCCTTTTTGGAATATTCATTGTTAAGTCTCTTTGGGTAGCCAGCATAGGACCTCAGACATGTTATCTTCATGACCACTGAGGCTGTGCTCTAAGTCTTCTGATTCTTATTCCATCACTCTAAAACCCACCACCCTTTAATAGAAATTGCTGCTCACACTTTCAAGGGAAGCAAATTACTTGGATGGCCTTGACAGCAAATGACACAGCTAGTGGATTGGATTGTTGCTGTTAGCCTGATTATTATGAGTGCTATTTTTTTTATAGAATTAAAATACCTGCCTTCTAAATTTATAGATATTCCTTCAGTTGTCTTCAAGAAGGTTATAATGGAAGTCATATTATTTCCTATTATAGATCAAGGGATTTGTTCTCTAGAAGTTAACATAATTAATATTATAAAAACTTGAGTTTCCTATCTTTTATAGTAATATTCTATCTGTTAAAATAAAATACAGTAAATGTAAAATACTGCTTTGTCATATTTAAATTTTTTTCTTAGATTTTTTTCTTTAAAATCTGCTTGTCAGCTGTTCATTTGTGACCCATTAAAAATACTACATACATGAGCAGAACAGCCTTGTACATCAGCAATTTTCAAAAGGTAAAATCATGTTTTTATTTTTTTATAAAAGCAAAATCATGGTCTTTTAATCTGAATTTATTTTCCTCTTAGTAGTGTGGTCTATTGATGAAAAAATAGGCCATGATTGTAAAATCCATAAATTAAAAATATTCTTTTGAGACTAAAACATTTGTACAAAGCTAAACCATCTCTCTGGAATTTAAGTAGGAAAGAAGTTGATACATAAGTTTAAAGACTACTTAAAGATAATTTACTCAAAGGAGAGAACTCTGGGCCCTGGTTCCAAGCCCATTTACTGTAATTTTAAATTAAATTCTAACATCCTGATTATTTAGTTTCTAAGTCTACAACTCAAAAAGTAACACTTCTATAAACCAATTACAGCAAAAGGCAACAGCAGAAAGCCTATCAATAAAGAGACTGAGACACAAGCAAAATGAAGTGAAGTCCCATGGTAATCTAAGGGCCTAGGCTGGTACATTTCAACTTCCCACAATAAGGCTAAGGACGTCCTTGCATTACAGCACAAAGCAATCGCGCATTGGTACTCAGAGTTGAAACTGGAGTCCAGACATCACCACTTCTGAGTGCCCTTGAGTTAGTTACTGGGGTGCTGGGAGCCTTGTATCAACAGAACGGGGAGAGTGATTTCTGCCTTGCCTACCCTATCGATGTTAGAGTTGGGGAGACCAAATGAGATCATCGTATATATTAGTTTATTGATGCAGCTGTCTGTGAATCTTCCAATAAGAATAAAGACTGAACTTCTTAGCCTCTCTGGCGGGTTGATGTGGTCCTAGAACTAACTTCTGGCCATTAGGATGTGAGGGGAAGTCATACGTCCATCCTCCAGGACATGCCCTCCCATTGCCATTCCCCATTGTGATGGTGAGAATGCAGGTGTGGTGGTGAGCCATCTTAGGCCATGAGGACGATGGCAACAAGATGAAAGGTGCCTTGATTTCTGATGACTGCTTCAGCAGAACAAATACACTCGGTTCAGACTTTTATGTGAAAGAAATACATTTCTGTCTCATTTAAGCCCCTTCAGTTCTGCTGCATGTAGTATGTTTCTATCACACTAGTTGAGAATGACAAATGCCATAAAAGTTCTGGATGGGATCTATAATGAGACGCTTGAAGAACAAGAAAAATATTGCTAATTCTTAAGCTTAAAAATTACATTCTCAGCTCTCCACAAACAAGAAAGTTCATGTGATGATTTGCATTTTTCTTTAGAAACTGCAGTAGGAAACAAGGATTTTGGAACACTTGGGCTGAGTAGACAGCTCTCCAAGTTCTCTAGGGCAGGAAAGGAAGAACTGAGGAAATGGAGGCTTAGTTGGCCAGGTCTGGGAGCTACCCAATATTAGCACCCCATCTGTCAATCCTCCCCATAATAGTTCTTGGGAAATCAACTCTTTCCTCCGAGAAGGGAAACAGTAGAGCACAGAAGATGGCATTATGGAGGAAGGGCAGAGATTTTTTTATTTCCCCCAACACCACTTCCACAACTTTGCCTCACGTTGCCATGGTTACCACATGACATGAATTAATTTCTACAGGAAAAGCAATTGCGGAAGCCTAAGATGAGCACAGCATTTACCCAAGGTGCCTTCATTAATAAATTAATAGAAGTACAGGCCATCTGCTAAAAATACACGATGGGTAGTCTTTTCTTTCAACAATTGCTTTTAATTGTTTACCAATATTCAAATTGGAGGAATAGAATTGGGGGTACAATGAAAAGAATGGAGAAAAAAACAGCCCTACAAAGGAATTTAGTATTCCTTTACTATGGTTTTAGACATCTAACCATCAGTGTAGTTTTTTTAGAATATTGGTTACTAGCAAGCCCCCCAAACCAGGCTCCGACTAATGTATAAAGTGGAAAATATGAAATAAATTAGGTAAAAGAAAGGTTTCACCCCAATTTTAAGATTTTTATGGGTCTTTTCATTTGAAAAAGAATTCCATCAAACTGGAATACACAGGTGAATCACCTCCTGCCTGGAACAGTCCAGAATTTATAATGGATTACCTAGCTTGCTGTTTTTTTCCTTCTATAAATCAAATTGCACTTGCCTGTCAGGATAATATTTCAGAAGCAGCATTTTCATTGTATTATTTGCCTGTCAAAAATCTAAATATTATTGTTTGGTCACTGCTCATTCCCTTAGACTACCCTTCCAAGTCCTGTATGGGCCCGCCTTCCTGTGCCCATCCAGCTGGACTCCTGATGCCTTTAGGATTTCTTGGGTCAACATCCTAACAGCCTCTGCATATATCACATTTTTCCTATTTTTATAGAACCATACAGTGTGTGCTCTTAGTCTCTCCATGCCCAATGTCAGGAGTTCTGAGCTGCATTTGGGTTTCACCTGGTGAAGTGTCATCACTGCCATGGGGTCAGAAGGGTGGAGTGGTAAGGTGCTATATATTTGTCAGTCCTGGCCTCAGTAATGTGAGGGAGTGCCATGAAGGGACAGCACAGCGACAAAGTGGGCAGAATGTGTGGAAGGGAAAGTTCCTGTTCTTCCCAGTTTTGCCCTGGGCTGCCCAGGCTGCTTGCAGTGAAATGACATATGGGGTACCCTCAGGCCCACCTGGGGTTCAGGGGAAATATGCCTGGACTTTCTGGAGACTTAACTCATGCTACCAAAATAGTTGTCTTCATACTTATCACATGAGGCAAAATACTGAAGGAGGGTAAAGAAATTTAGCATCCACGGAAAGCCTATTGGGTATGTGTGACCCACATCCATGCATCCAAGAGAAAGTTCCTTAGCCTCTGAATGAAAATAGTGAGCCGATCTTTAAATTTTTCTATTTTTCTTGCCACAGAATCAATTATGACTTAACAGATTACACTCCCATATCTAAATAAGGATTTTTAGAAGAAAACTCACACAATAGGAGGAATTTAATTTTTAATGGACAAGTTTTTAAAAAAAAGACTTGTAGATAAGGAAGGTCTTTTTATTGAGATAATGGAATGGAAACTTTTTGAAATTCATGATAGTATGAAATCAGAATTACTTTGTTGAGGTTACTGAGGTTTCAATTCATTTTTTTCTTACAGACTACTTGAAGAGCTCTTGCTTTCATTTAAGAAAGAATTCTCTTTTGAAAATGTATTTGCATTTGCACTGTTTGCTCTGAAAAACCCTTCTCCCTAAATTGCTTTATAATATTTCTAACTGAAGCTATGAAATATGCACAAAATCTGATAAAGACGATACAGAACCACATCTGGTACAGCAGAAGCTTTGCATTGAGAGAAAATTACAAGAGAGAGCAGAGGTGGCAAACCTTTTCTAATTAGTACCTCGGACCCACAAGGAGAAAGCAACTTATTTCAGAATTAGATATTTTTTGTTGTTGCTTTCTGGTATTTGTAGATACAGAAGAAATTTAAAAGACAACAGAATACAAACAACCCAATGGAGAAGTGAATAAATGACTTAGTAGATGGCACACAAAAAACAATACTCAAATGACCAACTTGTGAAAAGATGCTTGATACCATTGGTTCTCACAACTGTGATACCCTTATATTCCTACTAGAATAGCTACAATGAAAACACGCACACCAGGACGTGTTGGTGAGAATGACTACTGCTGGTGGGGGTGGAATAGGGCTGCTCCGTAACAGTGCTTGGCAGCATGGACTAATGCAGAGCTTATGACTACCCCGTCACGCAGCAATCCCCTCCTGGGGGTACACCCAAGAGAACGGCTTGCATCTGTGCCCCAAAGGACAAGTACTGTAAAGTTTATAGTTGCACTGCTTGAATAGCCAAAACCTGGAAACTGTGCAAATGCCTACCCACGGTAGGATGGGTGAGTTGTAAAATATTCCTAAAATGGAATACTATAGAACAATGAGAACGAATGACCTAAAACTATACGCAGAAATATGAACGAATCCAACAAACGGGAAGGTGAGCAAAGGAATCTGCTGTCAGAGGGCGTGCTGTTGGTTACATCCGTGTTAAGGACAAAACCCAGCAAGATGGCTTCGCTGGGAGAAGTCAGGGTACTGGTTCCTTTTGGCAGAGGTGGGGGGGGGGACTGTGGACATGAGGAAGGCTCCGGGGGGCTGATAATGTTCTGTTTCTTGATTTAGTGCTAATTATACAGATGTGACCAGTTTGCAAAAATTCACTGAGCTATACATTCATAATTCCTGCACGAACAATTTCTGTAACGTAGGTTTTTCTTTTTCTTCCTCTCTCTCTCTCTCTCTCTCTCTCTGTCTGTCTTTTTCTCTTTCTCTTTTTGCCACTGCAGGCCTAAATAATTTTAGAGATTATTTCAGAAAACATACAATATGCCAGTTTCTCCCATCTGACATAAAGCAAAAGAGCTAATAACAAGCAGTGGTGTGCTGGAGTCGGCTTGCACTCCCTTCCCAACTTCAAGGTCAGTGCCTTCCTGTCCCAGTAACTGGAAGTCAGCCCAGGGCAAACGCTAAAAATCAGAGCTTTACATACTGACCAGCACACCAACAACAGCAATGACCGCAACAACCCCCCGCACATCTGTTTCTTCTGCATAAATAATAATCACTTGAAATGAAAGGAATCTGGCATCTAAAATGAACAATACATTTCTCCTCTTAGAAGCTGAGCACGGCTGTGGCATTGCCCTGAGATGATGAGGCACTCCAGGCCACGTTCACATCCCAACTCAGAATTCAAAATCCCCAGGGTGAGGGAGAAAGAAGGTGTAAGCATCCCTACCCTCGGTTTTCACCTTTTCTCTCTCTCAGTCATATCTTAACTTTTCACTTTAGTGGGTAAATAGTCAAAACCAGCTTTTGTATTCCTTCTTGACCACCCCCTCTGCTCCACCCTTTTCTTTCCCTACAGGTAAGACACAATGAGTGTCATCTGCACAAAGGCCACTACAGACGGGCCAGTGGGTCGTTCCACTGGGGTTTGGAAGCAGAGCTCAAAGCTGGGCAGCACACACCCTCTTCTCCCAGCTTAGCTGCCTCCTGCACTCCCAGCCTCCCCCTCACACAGCTCTGCAGCCCCAGGGGCACTTCCAAGGCCAAGGTAAAATGAGGGCAATGAAGGATGCTGCCGCCATCTAGTTCTGCCCTCCTTTGATCCCCCATGTTGAAGCCCCGACTGAGAAACTTGAAACAGGAGGAAAATTAAAGTGTCTCTTACAAAGGCATTAGCAGCAAGTAGCAGACGGTTTTATCCAAGAAACTCTTGTGAGGATCTGAGCCAGAGAAACATCAATAAATCTAGATCCCAATTAAGTCTGCCACTGACTGTGACCTTAGCTCCCATCTAATCCTACCTTCTCATTCTACACATGAGAAGCTGGAAGTCCTGAAGAGTCAAGTAGGTGGCCGAAGGGGTGGACACAAGATCAGACAGGGGCCTCTGACTCTGATTCTCCTGCTTTTTCTATGATACTTGGCCACCACTCGTCTAAATTCCTGGATGGATGGACCTCTCCCCCAACTCTTCCCCCGTGTTAATGTTTCTGAAATTGGGATGTACCTTACAATTCTTTTTAAAATTTAATTCTTTTTCTGTTTACTTTTTTTCTAGGAAAAAAACTTTTAAGCTTGTTATTAACTTCTTCATGTCCTGGAATCAAGGAAATGTGGTTTCATAACCTATTTACATTTGAAAATATATACCAAAGATGTTTTTTATACTGAAAACATCTCTGCTATACTTAAAATATGATTTGGGCTACAGTTTTCAGGAGCACACACTCATGTGGGACAGCATTTTGCAAACATTCCTTAGCAGCTTGTTGCCTGTCAATTTTTGCTGCCCTCCTTGATGTCATGGCCTGAATTCCCTGCAAACACCCACTGGTTAGAGAGAGTCAGGAAGCCTTGGAGCAGGCTCTGAGGAGGGCCATTCGGCAATGCAGATGGCTGAGCTGTCCTAATTCTCAAGACTTTTGGGGGAGGGGTCTGAACTATCTGAATTTCTCATGGCTCTTGGCTGGCTTCTAACTCACCCAAATTTATGTGTCAACCTGACTGAATCACAAGGTGCACAGATATTTGAATGTTATTTCTGGATGTGCCTGTGAGAATGTTCCTGGATGAGATTAGCAGTTGAGTCAGTAGACTGAGTAAAGCAGACTGCCCTCCCCAGTGCGGGTGGGCATCATCCAGTCCACTGAGGGCCTGAATAAAACAAAAAGGTGGAGGAAGGGAGAAGTTACCCTCTATACCTGCATGAGCTGGGACTAGGATTTGCACCAGTGGCTCCTCTGGTGCTTGCCTGGGTTTCTAGCTTACAGATGGCAGATCATGGCACTTCTCAGGCCCCAAGTGCATGAGCCAATTCTTTATAATAAATCACATACCAGTAAATACAAGTATATGTATTTCCTATTGGTTCTATTTCTCTGAAGACCTATGACTAATACACCCAATTTCTACCTCATTTGGTGCAAGATGCACTGAATGCAAATAATTTTTCATGTGCTCTCTTGTCAGAGAACAGACAACCTAAAAGAGGATTATAGCAAGAATGCAACAAATGTTTCATTGAACAAGCTTTAATTTAGCAAGCAGAAATTTTTAAAATTTGTTCTCTATTTTTCGTCGACTTGAGCACTAAAAAAAATTATTGGATAACCTTTGAATAATAATAGGCTTGCTAATGTTAGGCAGTTTTCTAAGATAATCTCATTGAGCTTGCCCTACAACTCAAGGAGTGGGGTGGTATTTTCATAGATGAGGAAACTGAGTCACAGATAGGTTAAGAAACTTAGATACACTCAAGTAAGTGAGGAAGGCGTGCTTTTCTGGCTCTGAAGCCAGGGCTCTTTCTTAGAATATATTGTCCTTCTTCTCAAGGAATGGTATATCCTGAAAGTGAAGAATGACGCCAAGGGACTGGCACAACCTCCTGCTAAAACTTCCTGTCTCCTGGACTTCCTTTTCCTCTCTGTCTCTTTATCCTCTGCCTCGTCTTCCTTTGGCAGCTTGACTTTCCTTCATTCCCACAGGAGGGACGGATGTGTAAGGGAACCAGTTGCAGGAGTTTCAGCTAGCTTCTCCATTCATCGTGAAGCCCTCTGTATCAATGCGCAATTATAATTTTAAAAACTTGAATTTATTACAAAAGGCTTTCATACAATCATTCTCTCATCCAGGACTCATCACCACCCTGGGTCCAGGCAGAAATTACCAGCTCCCTCTAAAAGGTAACACTAGCTCCCATGAATCATGCACTTATTTTGGCCAGGCTCTGTACCAAGGGCTTTGTATCTACCATTCCTTTCATCCTCATAACAGTTGTTGGAGGTTGATCTGATTGTTAGCTCCATTTTACAGAAAACCAAGGCACAGAGAGGTCAAGGGACTTACCCAAGTTCACGCCACTAAGTGTTAAACCCAGGGGTTAAACCCAGGCAGTCTGCTTCAAGGCCATGTTCTTAATGACTCCATTGTGTTGCCTGAATAATAATAGTAGATCCAGGAAGAGAACCCAGCTTTTCTGGCCCTATACCAGTAAGCTGCAGTCCCCACTACAGCTTTATCACGAAAAGGCCTCTTCAACTGGGCTCTAGTCCTTTGGCCCTAATTCTCACTTTAGTGCTTGCTATAACTGGGCTTAACCAGAGACCAGTGTTTGCATTTCTGCCATGCTCATTCTATTTCCTGTTTCTCCTGACTATTTTATTGCCTGTTACTTGAATCCTGCTGTGCATTTCAAATTCTCCTAGCTTATACATAGTGTCAAAATGCTGTCATCATTTGCCCGCAGCCAACAAGCATTGATGTGGCAATTTCACAATAGCATGTACATGATCTCTTTTTTAATTTTTATTTTAGGAGCAGGTAGGAAGGAGTCTCATGTTTCCTATAGATACCATGGTGGCCTCAATAGGGTATTTTAAGGTTTGAAGTAAGATGATCATGAGCTGTCAGACTTAAGTCCTGGCCCTCAGTCTCAGCTTCAACTTGCACAAAGTTCTTCTAACCCAATTCTAATGATTCTCAATGTTAAATGAAAGAAATAGTTTATGGTGGACAAGACACTGATGTGAAATCACATCTCACAGCAGAGTTCACGTAGTAAATCTTGTTCTAGTCATAGCTGTTCCAAGACTTTGGTTTTAATATTAATAGATTATAAGAACCAGTTCTTCTCAGACACACTTGGGAGTTAAAATGGTCACAAATCATTATCTGTGTAACCATTGATCCAGTCCTCTTTCTGGGTATATAAAAGTGCTTTGTTTATGTGATCAAACTGGAAATCTCCTTTACTGTGTGAATTTTCCCAGTTGAGCAGCTGTATAAAAGTGGAACTCAGTACCAGCTAAATAGCCAGTGGTCTCATGCTACACCATCAATATCCTAAATCTGAGTCAATAGTAAGGCTCCCTCTTCCCAGTAGACATTACAGTGAGGATGAAGCTCTGAATATAGATCGTCTAAATTTCCTGGTATGGCTTGGAAGATTAAAGAACAGTATGATAGGACAGAATACAGTGGGTTTAGTATACCACTGATAAGTAGAATGTAATCCCTTTATAAAATCAGGAGGTGTAAACACATACTAAATGAAATTAATTTTCAAATCTAATATTCATGCAAATTTTATACCAATCCCTTCAGACATACTAATCAAAGAATTTCTTTAAAAACACTGGGTTAATTTTTGGTGGCTATATCTCACAATAACCTTTTGTACATACAGTTTTTGGAAACTTAATAACTGATCATAACCCAAAAGCCATCATAACATACAAATTAAATAATGTAAATGGTAAATTGATGAGTTTATTCTTATAAAGTAAATAAAACACTTAAGTGACTGAAACTATAATATAATTGAACTATTTGGCTCTATTCAGAAGAGAAAAATTGACCAATTTTTGGCTAGCTTCCAAACTGGGTAATAATATTCTACCTGCTAAATCATTCCTTTGCTGTTTTGCAGATGAGATTTATAAATTATTCTGTACTTCTTGCCCCATAGTAAGCAAAGCTTTCAAATTCTACTAACTATCCATCATATTTCATTTCAGTGGAGGTTATATGTCAGTGGATTCTGTGTTTGTATTTAGTTAAATCATTTCATGGCACATTTCAAAAGAAAAGAGTTATGTGAATGCATTTTTATACTGCCCAGATGTATATGTTACAACCTTATTTTAACATTACATGTGACCAGTCAAGCACATTACAGTAATCTACTGTTGGGATCAGCGCCAGGACTGAAGGTACTGGCTAAGAGACATGGTTTGAGTAGTTGTCAGCACTTGGACCTGCACCAAGAAGGAAGCCAGGGCTGGGAAAGCCAGTGTCAAGCCAGGTGGACTGGGCAGAGAGACTGTCCAGAAGTTGCTAGCTGGCCAAGGTTCTGGAGCTGGATGGGCAGATCAGACACAAACTCATCAGAACAAAGCATGGAGATGATTAGGAAAGAAGGTTCTACACTGGAACCCAATCTGGGCCACAGCCAGAAGATTCACAAGGTGGAGGGGAGGAGTAGGGTCAGTGAGGAGCTGA
Organism: Lyroderma lyra; assembly: GCA_004026885.1. Classification (NCBI taxonomy): domain Eukaryota; kingdom Metazoa; phylum Chordata; class Mammalia; order Chiroptera; family Megadermatidae; genus Lyroderma; species Lyroderma lyra. The sequence goes on from PVJL010000038.1 coordinate 501,980, forward strand.
CAGAGCTGGCCAGTTGTGTACCAGGAGGCGAGAGGAGGCGGGAGGTGCTGTTGCCTCATCCCATAAACCTCTTTTGTGCTTTTGGCTAGAGCAGGAGCCAGTCAGACAGCTAATCCCAGGGGACAGCCACGCTGCTATGCAGCCATTCTTCCTGTGCAAGGGACAAAGCAAAACCTAATCTCTACAAATTCTTTCATTTCCTGAAACTCCCACCGCTAGATAGATCCTTTGACAAAAGCACTACCTATTGAAGGCCAATGTTAAAAAAATAAAATCTTGCTAGTAATGAAGGAACATTAATTCAATAGCATACAATATAATTTCCCCTTAAAGAGATAAGGTAAGCTTTGATAGTTGTGGTCAGGAGTAGAGGGACAAAAACGTGGTTATAGTTGTCTAGGGGCACAGGAACGCCTCTAGAAGAGAAAATTAGGGTTTCAGTTGAGCTTTATTGCACACACACACACACACACACACACACTCACAGAGAAACAACTGAAAATGGGTGCTTGGCTGCTCATAATTCCTAATAAAAGTTCTGGGAATTGTTTTTCTGACTTTGAAGGAGGTTAAGCAAATGATCTCAAAGATTCAGTGTCTCTCTTCTATCAGTTCACAATCCCTAAATGTAGTGGAAGAAGCCACCATCTTGCTACCCCACAGTGACGTTTCTGAATACCACAGTGGTAGCCTGTAGGTCACAGAAACTGTACTACTCCTGAAGCTTTACAACATTGTACTTCAATATTGAAGTCAGGAGAGTGCAACTTGAGGTAAGGAGGAGGCAGATCCAGGGACAGCTACTTTGATAAATTATAAACTAAATTATAAACTAATTTATAAACTAAATTATTTCCCCCTCCTGCATGTGTACTTTTGCATGTATTCTATTCATCAGGAGCCCATCCTGGCAGAGCTGATTCAAGTTTTGCCTCAGAACCGGCTTATAAAGGTTTCTGGGCAGGGAATTAGCAGGAGGTTCTGGTGGGCAAGTTCTCCCTCTGGCTCAGCTCTGTATCTGCCTTTTATATCCTATAAGTGATCTCTGACAGATGAGAGGCTCATATCTCTGTCCCTTCCATTTTAAAAGTTAATAAGTGCTCAGAATATAAAAGAACTCTTACAACTCAACAATAAGAGACAAGTAACCCAGTTTAAAAATGGGCAAAGGATGTGAACAGACATTTCTCTAAAAAAATAAACAAACAGCTGATAAGCACATGAAAAGATGCTCAAAATCACTAGTCATCAGGGAATTCCATACCAAAACGACTATGAAACACCACTGCACACCCACTGGGATGACTATAGTAAGAAAGAAAGTAGGAACAAATGTTGGGGAAGATATGGAGAAATTGGAGCCCTCATACAGTGCTGGTAGAAGTGTAAGACGGTGCAGCGTTATTGGAAACCAAGAATCAAGGATACTCTCAATGCGAAAAGCATTCAATTTCTCTTTGGCTTTATGGTTTTGCAACTTCATGTGCTCATAAAATATTTATGTGTTGATTTGCCAGTTAATACCAATAGTTTTAATAATATGTTTTTTTATCTACACAGCAGGACCTCACTATCAATTCAAACTAGTCTACAAAATTTTTATATGCAATGACCAGAGGAATCAGCAATCTGTGTCCCAATCTAGGCGTAAAGGTAGCAATTTTGAAATGTAAGGTCATGGCAGTTATAGTCTTCACCCTTATTGTGCTGGTTGAAGCCAGTGCTCAGACAAGTTCCTATATACTCTACTTCTTGGTCCCCAAAGTAGAAAGTAGAGAAAATTTTAATTAATACTGAACAATATTTTAATGCCACCATGATCAGATTCGCTTCCATAAGGGCAGAAGGCAGTCATGCAACAAGAGTTGAAGGTAAACATTAAGCCTCTTCATACCACATTGATTGTGTGTTGAAAGGTATTTATCATATTTCTTTGCTAAGTCTTGGCCAGATGATGGATGGTCAGTAAAATCAATAACAACTGCTTTTTAAAAGCACCACAGATTTCTGTGTGCCACGTAAGATTTGTTAGATTGGACGGAAGTCCCATTTTACACTTGATTTTATGTGACTAATACTTTGGGGATAACATTTCATGTATGTTGGGGGTGGGGGATGGCAGAGCATAAGTGCCTTCCCAGTGCACCTCTGACTGTCTGGTCTATGGAATACTCGACATACTTGTCTCTCCGTTTTTCCTGGCCTATACTTTCCTCTTTAAATTGATTTTGTCACAAGAAAACTTAGAAGACAAATGACTTTTAATTTCTCAGTAATGTTCATACATGAGACCTGAAAGATCTCAGTTGTTATGTCATTGTAATTAATGTATAAGACCATAAAACTATGCTTATAGGACATGTATTTTCTATGATTATCAGCAGGTAGGACAGAAGAGCAGTTAAATCCAAGAGGTCCGGAGTCAGAGAGCCAGGATTCAAACCCTGGCTCTGCCACTTGAATCTGGTTTGAATTTGTAACCCTTCTGTGCCCCAGTTTTCTCATAGGAAGATGTATGAATTCTGAAGATGAAATGACAAAGTGTCTGTAAAAGGGCTTAGAACAGTACCTGACACATACCATATACTCAGTACCTTTTTCAGCAAAAAGTATGAAATAACAGATTTTCAAATTTAATTATTACTGTCAGGCTAATACAAGAAATAAAATATTGGGATATGTTGCTAATCATTAATCTTCCTACTGATTCTTTTCTTCACTAAACAAATCTTTCTCTAACATCTACTAAGTACAGAAATGGGGAAATAAAGACATTTCAGAAATAGTCTTTGAGTTATTAGGGTCAAGGGGGAGACTAACATATGCACTTATAATACAGTGGGAGGATGTTCAGTACTTGAATACAGAGACAGGAGCTATGAAAGTGGGTGGAGAGAAGATAGAGGAGCGTTTGGGACCACACTGTGAAAGGAAAGGGGGACAGAGATGACCAGCTCTGTTTCAGACATTCAGGTACAAGTAGGAGTTGTAACCATGGGGGCTGATGAGTTTCTAGAGACAGGCATGTTGAGGAGGAGAGAAAAGTCAGTGATGTTTCTTTATTCATGACTAGAAATACAAAAGAAGTTTTCTTGCTTCTTCAGCTTAAAATGAATCAGTCAAAATGAAGAAAACTCTCTTTCTACAGATCAAAAATGCATCTGTAATCAAACCCAGCTGAGGGGTGCGGTGCTGCTGGTGGGGGGTACCTCTAGCAGGATGGGGAATAGTATCCAGGTTCCCCATTGGCAGGGTGGTCCAGGGCAGAGGTGTCAAGTTAGGCTCATCTGAGCTGGGCTTGGCCACTTAGTTGGGTGATCTAAGGTTTAGTCTAAGAAATTGGTGGTGGACAGGCCTGACGGACAGGAAGAGAGGGCTCAGTGGAGACACTGGATGGGCATGGAAGTCAGGAAGGAAGAGATAACTTAAGCAGATGTGGCTGCTACTAGATTCATGGCCAACATGCCATACTGTGAGTCAGAAAGGTTAAAAAGATGGCAAAGCCAGGGCCAAACAGGAGTAGAAATTATGATGATTTCCCTGTCAAGTACATTCCTGCATTGGTAGTGGGTTTCTTTTCTGAGTAGTCTCACTCTGAGATAGTTCTCAATTTAAGACAGGGGGCCAGTTTAAGTTTGGGGATGATACTGCTCTGAGAACACCCCAGGGAAGTGTTTTGGGCTTTGAGATGGACTGTTGGCCAAACTTGTGTGGTACTAAAAAGTGTCCACAACCTAAGTGTCCATCAGTAAATGAATGGAGAAAGACAGCTAAACTCCATGGCTTCCAAAGGTCTTCTCTTTCAACAAGTAGATGGAATTATTGAAATGAAACGACATGGTTTTATTTTTCCCCCACTCCCAACCCAACTGCAAACTTCAAAAGAGGTACTCAAAGTCAGTCCAAAATCATGTTTGCCTCCTTCTGTCCTTCCTTTACTTAAACACAAGCAAAGTGATAGGCTGTTTTGCTTTCGTGTGGTCACAGTCACCATCTGAATACTAATAGGAATGTTCCCACAAAGCACTTGGTGCTGGCAGCGTTGCCGGGGAGAGGAAGCGCCGAGCTGCAGCTATCAGTGTTCCCTATACGTCTGTTGGCTTTTCCACCACCATCAAGTGTTGCTGCACCTTCCAAGCAGCTCAAGGCATTACTGTAACTAGAAAGCAGAAGATGCAGGCAGGGCAAAGGGGCTTTCTTCGTTCTGCACTCATAGTGGCTTCCTCTTAGACTACACAAGAGGCACCTGTCAGTGCCCCACTGCCCCCACTACGCTCAAGGGCATTCTGCTCTGGGCTTTCCTCCTGCTGAACAGTGAGAGCAGGAGCCAGGTCTGCATCAAGTGACGGTCCATCAGGGCCAGGACTAGGGTGAGGGGAATGAGATACTCTCCTTGGGTGCAGAATTTAAGGGGATGCCCCAAACCTCAGTAATCAACATATATTTTAATGCAATATTTAAAAAAAAAATAAATATCAATGCAAAAAAGTCCATGATGAGCAAAAGATCGAAATTTTTTAAAAAGCCAGGATCAGTATTACTGATTTTCCTTTAGACTCAGGCTACAGTATGGCTCAGCATGGTACTGTTACTAATCCTGTCTTTATTTAAAATGTTGATATTCTGCTCTTCATGGATTCTTTTCGCATTCATTTTTATTTTTAAGAGATTGTATTACAATATATTTTATCTTGATTACTGAGTTGTTGGTGCCCTCTTAGGTTTTGCACCTGAGGTTAATGCCCCCATCTAACCAAAGTGGTGGGGCCACGACCCATCAGTAAATACCCAACTCAGGCTGAGCCAATCAGGTTCTTTCTCTAAACTTGGAAATGTAAACTAAGAGACACAGAGACACTAGTTAGGTGACAGTGGGCACTTGAACTGAACTGTCCTGCTTGGTTGGGGTTGGAGGAACCATGTTGGGCTTCGTACAGGCCATGGAGACCCACCCCGAGAGAGACAAACAGAGATGAGGGATCTAAGCATATGGCAGATTATACTGTATGTTCAAAATATTCTCTACCTCTACACTACCTTGAGAGTGCTCTTTCCTTGTGCCTCTCTCTGTTGGAAGAATGTATTTCCTACAACATGAATACCAGGTTTGGCCATGTGATTTGTCTTAGTCAATAGAACGTAAGTAGAAGTGACATGTCACATCTGAGTAGAACCTTTAGGTGCCAATGAGTGGTTCTGCTTTGCTCTCTTTCCTCTGCCGTAAGGTTGGCACAGCCCAAATATGCTCTTTTAGTCTAAGTTCAAGAATAAGGACGATGTAGAGGAGGGCCACAGCTGGGATACTGACATGAGAAAGAAATGAGGTTTTTGAAATTCACTGAGATTTGGAAATGGTTTGTTACTGCTGTGTAATTTAGTCCAAGCTGACTGATACTCGTACAGAGAACAAACTTAGTTTCCAGGTTTCCAGTTCCATTCTTCGTGTGCGTTGATTTTGTTTCATTTCCCATGAAGCCCTGTGAGATCACCTAAGTGAGTGGCTGTTCCTTACAACCCACAATCCCTGATAAAACTGACAAAAATGATACTATTTAAAACTATTTTGTTCTTAAACATTTATCTTGTAATGAATTCTATCCTTGATGTCAAATTTAAGTTACATATGTACACATATTCTGAAAAGTGTAATTTGTTGTACTGATGGTAACGGTAAGTTAATAAGAGATGGCTGTGATAATTTTCTCTTACTTTATGCAAACTGTGATTTGACCTGAAATTCCAATTAACACCATCTTTTCATGGCATATATAGAAAGAACAATTGCCAAAATTTCAAATTGATAGCAATATTCTTTACTAGAAAATCTGAAAAAAACTGAGTCATGTCAGTTATCATTTTAGCTTTGTTACTGAAAAATAAGCCACCTTTGTATAATGTATAAATAAATCTTTGTGTAGTGTTCTTATTCCCTGAGCTTAATTCAACTGAATATTCTCTCTGGACCTATAATGATGTGGCCCACTCTTTTAGGCCACTTTCCGGAGTGGCCTTTGTATCTCACTCTGTGCTTTGAAAGCAGCAAAGTATCCCAAGCTGGGGGCTGAGATTCTCATGTAGTAATTGTTGACTAGTGAGACAACAACTCCTGTTTTATGCAAAAACTTCCTCTTGGGTCAAACTGAAATTAGTAAGTTACGAACATCTAAATTATTTTTTCAAAATACTTTCACAAATATAGTTTTAGCTCCTTTATATCCTTGGGGTAGGAAGCACAGAGAGGTTATGAGACTTGCTTAAAGTTACCAGCAAGTCCATGGGAGCATAAGGTCTGGAACTCAGACCTCTTGCCATCTAGCTCTTTCTATTATGTCTCAGTACAAAGAGAAACAATTTATGTCTCTGTAACATTCTCCTTAATACTTCCAAGAATGTTTGCACTGTACACAGAATGTTCTGATTGTACCAGAAGTAAATTTTTAAAAAATGAAAAAACATGAACACATGCTACCTGTTATATTTACCCCAGGAACATTTAGATTATATTGTGTTTACTGTTGATATATATTAATAGTTAACTGAATATCATTTTAGTTACATTAAATAACACATTTTGCTACAGAAATATTTGATGAGATGTCACCATAGTACAAAGCAAATATTTTTCCAGAATGTTTTGAAAATGAAAGCATAACAACTGACAGTTTATTTTAAAATGTTGTTTAAATTGCAAATCTTCATCCAAAAATGAGGATAAGAAATTACATTTGAGACAAGATTAAGAATGAATAGTCAGTGTTTAGGGTACAAAGGAAAAAAAAACTTGCTCAAAGGCACAACATAAAAGAATGGTTACAAATGTAGTACTATTCAATCATTGATAAAATGTACTAGGAATTCAAGGATAATGTTCAATTTAGTAGTGTGAATTGTTAAAATTACAAAGTAATAATAATGATTCCAATTGTCTATTTGACAATACCTACAAAATCATTTTGTTGGTGTAGCAATTCTTTACACCAACTAAAGTTGGATAAAAGAATATAGCAAATGCTGATATGAAATAAAAACTGTTCCCAGATATTTACCTTATAAGGCCACTTCATGCATTATTTTTTATGAATTTTGAAGGCCATATATATCTGAAAATTATTTTAATTTGGTCAATTGACAATTAATGAATTTTAATCAGTTGTTTTTAAAACCACTTAACAAAATAAACTTTAATCATTTTGTCTTGAGTGTGTAAGACAATGACTTAGTGCCCATGGAAAATATTTATTCACAGGATTTTCTTTATCAGTAGAAAGGGTTAATTAATATGGTAGAACATTAATGAAAATTTTCAGGTCTAGTTAATCACCTGTGCTGATAACTAACTGTCCAACTTTGAGAGAATTACTTAGTGTAATTCTTCGCTCTCTTATATTTGAAGGGCATAAAATTCAAGCCCATGGGTTTTTGTGGAGATAGAGGTATCATTAACTAGAACATAGACTGTATGAGAAAATCCAGCAGTAACACATTTATTACCTTATTGAGGAGATAAGGTGGGGGAGTAATGTTTGTTGTTCATATAACAGATGATAAGTGAATGTTAAAATCTGTCATCCTTCTGTCTTATTTTTTCTTGGCAGTTTAATAATCCTGATATTGACTAAACAAAATTATACCTACTTACTATTTTGGAAAAAAATGTGCAAAAGATCAGTGAAGACATAGTCTTTTATTTATTTAAATAAAGCAACACTTCCTTCCTAGCCTACGTATGTCATATCTTGAGGACTTTAATATTATTCTTTTAGCAGACATCCAAATTTTAAACCAGTCTGTACCACAGTGTCTACTTACCACTTCTATTACCAATAAAACAAATGGTTTGAGATTTCAAATCTACATGGGGCTAGACAGAGATTTAAAGGTTGCTTTTAGTCTTAATGGATAAAGTACAGGCTTTTCTTCAAAGAAAAATAATGCTGTGGTTTGACCATCCTAATTAGTCATGTGGCTCTAAGTTCTTTTTCCAGACAAGGTGATTAATTTCCTAGTTCCAAGGACAGTTTTGTTGGGGAATTCAACATAGGCTTTAGTTGAAAGTTTAAGAGTGAAATCATAAAATGAAATAAAAATTGGGTGTGAACTACATTTTTGAAAACTTTAAGTGTCATTTTAAAAAAATTAAATGGAAGCGTTTTCAAAATAGTGGCATGTGCCTTGTGGGGCTCAAATTTGTGCTGAATTAAATCTCCACTAGGACTGTGGTTTAATAGGTTAATGTGAAAATACAAATGTCTGGAAGCATCACATTCCATTAATACCGAGTTTCGAAAATTTAGAAATACTGATTGCTGAAAATGGTGATTTTTTTCTTTCTTTCTGTAAATAAAATATCAATGGCCTCTCTCAAAGCCTAACCTTTCTAGTCTCCAAGGAATGCTGGGAAACCCAGAGGTGGGGCATAGCCCAGGCGCGAAAACCATCTTTACTGCCTGCCTTATTCTTGGGTTTGCAATTATGTGATGTGAAGAAACCCTCCCTACAACAATTCTGAACCCCTGCCCTGCCCTCCACACCCCACAACTAAGTGGGTTATTTAAAAAGTAGAAGTCAGATTGATGCGCATCTCCTCAAGAGTGGCTCTCTTCCTTCCAAGGGCATGGGTATAACATAAAAGAGCTCTTTCCTCTTGAAGTTTATATTCCAGTGTGGGGGTGGGGAGGGAAGTGATAGATGTCCTAAAGTAACATGCTAATTAAAATATCCAGCCTGTCAGGTAGTGCAAACTACTACTGAGACAAATAAAGCAGCAGGGAGGGAACTGAGGAGTGTCTGAGATGAGTGGCAGCAACTGCGGTCAGGACGGTCTCAAAGGAGACATCTGAGCAAAGATCTGAAGGAGGCAAGAGAGCGAGCCACTTGGATATGGGTATAGCATTTTGGGGAAGACCATCTCAGGTTGAGGGAGCATCAGATGCAGAGGCACTGGGGCCAGAAGTTGGCTGGTGTTAGCAGGGGAACAACAAGAGGGACATTGTGGCTGGCGCAGAGGGCATGAGCGGGAGGGAATGAATGAGATCGATGAGGCCGAAGGGGAACAACAGGTCGTGTAGGTCCTGCTGGACCATTCATTCTAAGGACTGTCTGACAAATGAGGGGGACCATTGGAGGGTTGTGAGCAGAGGAGTGGCATCACCTAAACCGTTAAAGGCACTCTTGATGCTAGTTTTGGTAGAGGCGCCATCAAAAGAGACCAAAAGAGAAATCTGGTAACAGGTGTCTCAAAGTTTGCCCAGACTCCTGAACGAGGGAAAGGGCTGAAGCCTGGACAAACGGGTGTGTGGCTGGGAGGAGGGGCCTCTCCTGGAAGACACGACAGCCTCGCTTTCAGGACACGACCGCGAAGAAACCTCCAGTCCGGCTCCTCCAGCCACAGGTCCCCTCGGGGAGAATTAGGATCGCGGCCTGCAGGCCGTGCTGCCAAGGAGCCCACAGGGTTTCCCCACTCCGTTACCATTCCTCTGCCCGCCGACAGCGTAGCACCTGGACCCGCAGTCCCTCTAGCAGGTTCGCGGGGTCTGGGCCCGCGCGGACGCATCAGTATTCAGCCCGCGGCGTTTCTCCCGCCCTCGCCGTCACTCACCGCGCCGGCCTCTCCCAGCAGCCCCAGCCCGCGGCTGGCCGCGCCACCCAACCGCCCCCACCGCCTCCCCGCGGATCGCGGCCAGTGCTTCACAGCCGGCTCTGCCCTGGAAGGGTACTGGCGGCCCTGGGCCTTGGAGCTGCTCTTCCCAGTTACTCAGCGCTTTCCTGCATGCTGGCCACAACCGCCCGCTGCACAGCCGCAGCGGAGAGGGGGCGCCGTGCGCCCAGCTCACAGGCTGCTGCGCGCCCCGGGAGACCTGCTGCAAGGCATCCCCACAACAACTCTGTGGGGACAGTCAACTCCCCTGCGCGCGGCTGACGATCACCCTGCGCTCCCTGCAATGCACCAGACGGGGGAGGCAAATATCGTAGGCACCTGCATTGCGCCCCAGCTGGGATGCACTGTGCGCAAAAGAAGAGGACTGTGTCCTGCAAAACCGGAGGGTCCGGGGCGCGGCGAGTTAGGGGTGGGTTTTCTTAAGACTCACCTTATGCAGTTTCCACATGGCCCCCAAAGCCTTGACTTCGTGACTGGAGTGTTTGCCCTCCTCCAAGCACTGGTAGCACACGGGCATCTTGCACTGCACGCAGTACATGCTGTGGTTCTCCAGCTCGTGGTCTGTGCAGGTGGAGACCTTGCGCGGGCTCAACCGCCGGCTCACGCGGCCCTGGGCCGGGGGCACGAGGCGGTGCTTGGCTAGGGGCCCCCGGGGCGGGTGGCAGCGCAGGCGGCAAGGATCGCAGTAGAAGACATCGCACTGTTCGCACATGACGGTAGCCTCCTTGGGCACCTTCTCGCAGAGCTGACACTTGAGGGCCGCGGCTTTGCTCTGCTGGTAGCGGTCAATTACTCCTTCCAGGACGCGGTTCTTGGGGAAGCCGCGGAGGCCCCGGTCATCCAGGATTAGGCTGCGGTGGCACTGGGGGCAGGTGATACAGGAGTTGCGGGGCACTGGGGCCAACGCCGGTGACAGGTGGGTGGCCGGTGGAGGCATAGCCGGGGGGAACACGCGCACGCCGTTGGGGGACTTCTGGCACGGGGTCGTGGGGGCGCTGGCGAAACCCCCATAGGAGCCGTAGCCGCTGTCCGCCTCGCTGTATAGGCTCATCTTGTCCAGGTCCAGGTAGTCATAGTCAGAGACTCCGGAGCCCGAGGCCCGACGGCTCTGGGGGGACTCGGACTCCGGGGTTTGCACCAGGATGTTGCGGGCGCACGCCTGACACAAATTGTGAGAGCAAGGCAGGATAATGGGCTCCCGATAGAAGGACCCGCACACGGGGCATTTCAACTCTTCTTCCATCTCTTCCATGGGGACCCGGCTGGGAGCGAGGCAGCGGCGGCTGCAACGGGTGGCTGAGCTGGAGAGGTGGCCGACCGGCCTGTCGCGTCCAGCACCTTGGCCAGCGGCGCGGCTGCCGTGCAGGCGGAGGCGTCGGTGGCGGCGCCTGCCCGCGTCGCCGAGGCGCCGACTCCCTGCTAGGCGCTCTCTGAGCTACGGCCCCGCGGCGCCGAGTGCCAGCCCCGGCCCGCCCCCTCCTGCCCGCCTAAGTCCCACCTCGGCCTGGAAACAGCGGCCTATTGGACGGCGGGTGCGAGAGCGAAGCTCTCATTGGCCACACGCCCCGTTCCTCTCCCCTCCTCCGCAGGCCACAGCGGGTTTGGTGGAGGACTCTGAGGAGGATGGAGTCAGCGCTCCCTACTGCATGATCTCGGGAGGGGGCTGGCGTGCGTTGGCGAGGGGACCCGGAAGGAGGAACTAGGCGGGATGACTCATCCCTCGCCCCGCTTCCTCCCGACCTCCCGTGCAGTCGCCCAGGAGGGGGCGTGAGAAGCCCTCCCCGCGGCGAGGGGGCTGGCGGAGGGGGCTGGTGCCTCTGGCCAACAGACTGCGTTTGGATTCCAGCTACGGTCTCCGCGCCGACCTCCTCCTTCCGCTGCTGGCAGCCTGGGCAGGCCCTCACTCCAGCCTCGGTTTCTGTCCCCTTCGTGAACCTGCCGAAGCCGGCCGCTGGCGCTCCCCCATCCTGGGAGCCTGACGGCGCCGGGCAGCAGCCCTGGCAACAGCCTCTTAACTTCACCCTTGGCCCCTGATGTCTAATGATACCGACTTTCTAGAGATTTAAGCTGGGTGACCTATGCAAACGCTCAGTATATCAGTTCAAATCTGTACCCCCTTCATTTCCCGCTTTAAATGCAGGCTAGTCCAGAGGTTTCCTATGGCCCCTCTTCACACTCCCCGCCTCGCAAACCGGTGTTTGCACCCCGCTCTCAGCCTCTGCCCGGGCTCTCACAAGGCCAGCAGGACCTTGGGTTCAGTTGAGGCAGGAATGGGTTGTCCGTGCCTGAGGGCCCATAGTTTGGTAACTAGCCCTAGATGAATCACTGTTTTCATGCGGAGTCTCAGGATTTGACTGCAAACAGTATTATTCAGTGTCATGTGGCCTGAGCATTTACCACAGCTTCAGAATGGTGGGACGGGCCTATTTCCGTAAGTGATGATAGGTTAACAGTGGGGTCCCTCGTGTTAGTTCTCAAATATTAAGCGTGCTGCTTCTCCCTCTCCCCGAATGTTGCTGGAGATATCTGGTCCTGCCCGACCCCCCCCCCCCCCCCCCCGTCTGCGAAACTGTTGATTTAATGATAGAAGACAAAAGAACGAAAAATCTTTGAGTCAAGTGACATAGTGACATTCTGCAGTAGTAACTTATTTGAAATAGTACATGGCTGCCTTTTGCTGAGTGAGTCATGAAATAAATGACAAAAAAGTCTTCCTAATTTCTAAGAAATCTTCCAATTTTTTTTGTCTTCCAAAAGACAGATAATTTGATTATATGCAGCTACATTTATAATATAAAACCACTTTACTGCCCAGGAAAAAAAATGACTTTTTATAACCTTGCCCTTGGAAAAATAGTCCAATAAACTAGGTTATCTTTCCAACACTTTGTTCGGGTGCAATGAAAACAGCACTTGATCACTGGAGGGAAAAGTTCTCATCATTATTTAAAATTATGTTAATCACACATGCTATGAGATTTATTTTTAACCTGTCTTTTAAGTAGTTGATTCCAGAGCATCCAAAGGCATATGCACTCTGTTTACATAAAATTTCATTTGGCTTTAGAACATTATCTGTATCTGCAGGATATATCCAATTTAGGGGGTCCCAAGGAAATTTACTAATAAAAAGTAGATCATTATTAAGAAACTGTTAGAAAGAATTGTCAATACCATACGTAATTTGAAATTCTTTCCTTGACTTTCGTATGTATTTGGTCAAAAGTCACAGTAAGCTTGGGCCAGGCTTTGAACATTTCAAGGTGAGCAGCTCTTACGCTTTTTACTAGGGCTGTCCAAAAAATCGAGCCATAAATGCCTCTGTTTTTCATATTACACGGCTGGATACTTCCTGGGCAGCCCTCGAATGAGTCTGAATTTTCCTTATCACAGTCTACCATTTGCTATAGGTTAAATGTTTGTTTCTCCCCAAAATTCATATCCTGAAATCCTAATCTCCAAGGTGATGGCATTAGGAGGTGGAGACTTTGGGAGGTGATTAGGTCAGAGCCTTTGTCAATGGAATTAATGCTCTTATGGAAGTGGCCCAAGAAAGCTCCCTTGTCCCTTCCATCATATGAGGAAAACAGGCCCTCATCAGATAACAAATCTGCCAGCACCTTGATCTTCCCAGACATCAGAACTATGAGAAATAAATTTCTGTTGTTTATAAGCTATCCAGTCTGTGCTATTTTGTCACAGCAGCCCAAACGGATGAAGACACCCTCTTGGAGGTCAGCTTATTAGGAGAAAGCTTATGCTTAGTTCAAAATAAAGGATAACCTTAGGGAATGTCTGTGGTGTCATACTCTTTTGGTTTCACAGACACTCAATAGAATACAGACTTATAGTCAATATGCAAAGATTTGATCTGTTATGAAATATATTGAGGTGATTTAATTGTTAGATCTCAGGAATTAGTGAAATCAATCCCAAGAGAGCTCTCAAAATGACTGTTACTTGTTGTGTGTTCACTCTGTTCTAGGCAGTGGGTTTATTTATTTACATCCCTTACCTAGTTCAGTCCCTGTAATAACAAGAAGAGATCCATTTTAAACATGAGTAAACTAAGATAAGCAAAGTACTCAAGCGGAATATTGGTGAGGCTGGGATTTGAACCCAGGTGCATACAAGTTTGTTTCTTTGTTCATTCATTCCATCATTTATTCAACAAACACTGAGTTCTATTCTCTGTCAGGCCGTGTGTGATAAAATATCCAGAATGATCTTTGTTAATTTCTAAGCTATTCTGTTTGCCTTCCCTGAGACTTCTTAAAAATTACTTTTTCTAAAACGTTTTTGTAAACCTTTGAAGATTTTCCCTTCAGATCGTACTATTTGGCCATAATATATTTTAATCATCCCCCCTCTCCCCGAATTGTGTTTAAAGGGAATAAACATGAATGTTATTAATGATATTGTAGATATAAGGTATATCTTCCCTGTTCCAGCTGGCGATAGTCCAGGCCCTAAAGCACCAGGATTGATAGCCCTGTAATTTCACCAATCCTGGGGTGACTGCAGATGTTCTCATTTTTGTAAAGTGCCTGATTACCCTCTGAAACTTAGTGAACTATTCACCCAAACAATGTTCTTTAGCAATGAGTTGAGCAAATTTAAAATGTTCTAGCAGCGTTTCCATTTTATAAAAAATGTTTACTAATGAAAAATTTAGGTGGGTTTCTATTTTCTTTTGACTACAATGTTTAATTATTAACACGATAGTCTTTTTTGATTCTAAAGAATGAAACACTCAGAGAAGAAAGAATTCTCTTTTATCTCCCCTCATTCTCTCCTAGAGCCACCAATCTTTAGTTGCAGGGGGGAAAAGTCAATGAAAGGCTCTAGCCCTTTAAGATTCTCAGACACATAGATAAAAATATTCTATAATTAGTTTTTGATTAATGATATTGCTGAATGTGTTTTGTAAAATTTGCATTATTTGAAAAGTGATGGGGGTGATGTTCTATTTCAAAAGAAATTCTGAGGAAACTTCTTTTTATAGGGTCATTTAGTCCATTAATATTTAATTTTATGCTTCCTATATTTGTGCCATCCTTTAATAATTTCCATATTTATTATTGTTGATATTTCTTTGTCTTTTAATTATGCTATTATTGTAGTAAATTAAGAGTGTTTTGCCCATTTAATACTACTGAAAGATGACCTTATTCAAATTCTGTAGTATTTCTAACTATAAGTACTGTATTACTAATACTTTGGATAGTGTAGACAGGAGACTAGGAAGATGAAGGCTTAATGAATCTTATATTAAGAGAAGAGAGTTGGAAGACAAACCCAGGAGACCCAAATTGTGAATAATAAGAATCCCAAAACAGGAGAACCCACAGATGAAAGAAAAATCACAATTGAAAAAATAATTTTTATGAATCAAAGAAAGATAAGAGATTACAGATTGAAAGAATTTTAGAATTACAGATGGCCTTGATGAACAAAGACCCAGGAATAAACAGATATAATTCTTGAACTCTAAGAAGAAAAGAACATTCTCAAGATGGGTAAGGAGAATTGTTTGTATTCCAATTCCAGTAATCGCTCTTCCCTCAGCTCTTATTGCCCCTCCTGGTAGAGGTTCACCCTATACATGCACACAGCACTATATACCTTTGAACTTGGTTATTTCATTTTTATAACAAGGATGTGTTATAATTAGAAAAACCTCTAATAAATACTTTTAGAAGAATTTTGAGGTAATTTCTGAAGAAGTATGAGTACTTCTACTTGCAATTTCCTAATCACTATTGTCATATACCAAAACTTGGAAACATCTATTATGTTTCAGACAGATGTTCTATTTTAGAATTCTACTTTATATATGCTATTATAGTGTTCCTATGACCTTATATGACTTACTCTATCCTTATTAGAAATCGGAGCTACTTTTCCCTTAAGCGTCCCCATACACTTCCAATGCCATTGTTTTTATAATGTCTCTGGCGCTGTCACCTGAACAGTGAGAAAAGCTTCTTGGAGATTGAGGGATACAATACAAAGAAAATCAAGTGTAGTGCTTTCTTCTACCCTTCTGATTTACCATGAGCTGTCAACATAAGCTAAGCAAATATACCTATTGATTTATTATCACTTAAGAAAAACAGAAAATAAATACATCTTTATTGAGTGCAGCAATTCAGTGTGTAAAAATATATGTGTAATAAAATTTCAATTATATCGTTTGTAATAACCACAACCCAGTCTTTCTTTTCTCTTCTGCTGTACAGTGTGGGAGGTGTCAGGTTAATTGCAGGTAAGTGAACAAATTATTGTGGTAATTTCTGTTCTGATGAAGATGCTGAGAAATAGCTTTCTGCAAGGCTCATGTAAATAACCATTCACAATGAAGAATCTTACTTCAATTCAAAGCAACTTATCTTATTTACATTAATCCTGAAGAGGAAATCAAATATAAAAGAAGTCTAGAAAATCAAACCCCTACTTGTTTTTTTTTTTTTGTTAGTGTCCTTTTCCAAAGATTTTAATGTTGATTCATTTGGGGTCAATTCTGGGTATTGGGAGGCATAGAATTATTAGGCTAATGATACATTAACTCCCAGGAGCTTGATTTGAGAATGGGAATTAGTTCTCCCCTCCTCTCAGCCTATCTGCTGAGGATTTCTGGAACCTGTTGCACAATAGGATGAGCTGTATTGCACAGGGAAGTAGGTAAAAGATAGATAATTGAGAAGGGGAGGGGGACTGGGCTTTGGGTATAGTGGGCTTGGGAGGCGAGGGCCTGAGCAACAAGGGGGACAATAGAACCTACAGCTGCAAGATGGGTAACATTATGGACTCAAAATTAATGACTTGAGACATCTCACACTCAATTGGGAGGGAGAGGCAAAGTGGGGTCAACTCTCTGCTGCTGTAAGGAATGGCCAGGGGTGGTAGGTTGTGCGCATGAAGACAAGACTCAGAAGGAAGACTACCTCCAGTTTTATATTTTGGTGTTGTATTAGCTGGTTCAACCTCAGCTTTACTTCTATTTATTGATAAACACATGGGGAAAGCTTTAAAATATGCATTGAATGCTAATGTGCTCACATCTAAAATCCCAGAACCCAGAGGTTCAGAGTGTCTCTCTTCCTGCTTCCTGTTAGGATGTAAAGCAACATAACATACTTATATTGATTGTGTAGAATGCCTTGTGGGCAAACAGATTTGTGATCTGTTTCATACCCTTTTTGTAAAACTGTGGGTTGGGAGAAATGTTTTAAGTTTTAGTGACGTCTTGCCTCCCCATGTTGGAAGTTTTGATTGCTAGTGAAACCAATTATACTGAAAATAATTCAAATGTCAAAATTCAGAATGCTCATTTGAATTTTAATGTGTCTGACCAGAAACCATAATTATTAGATAAGTATTCTCCAAGTCAAGACATTTACTTGAGAACACATGTTTAAGAAATTTTCTCAGAAAATTATTTAGGAACAAGCTGCATCATTATTAGAAATAATGGTTTAATAAACTAACCATAATCATTCATATTTCTGTAAGTTTAAAATTTAATTCATTTGTTGATACAGACTCTTCTTTCCCTCTTTTATTGCCAGATAAGCTTTGCTTGTATTTTTCTATAATTCCTGCCTATGTTTTGGAGACCAAGGCCACAGCTATAGCTTCTGATGACACATATATGGGAATTGAGGGCCGCTTGGGAGTGAGAAGCCACCAGTACAGTGTGATCCAGTAATAAATATTTTTTGATTAGCTACTGTGTAAATACAAGGGATGGCATAGAAATATTGATAACAGTAATAATAATAGCACTTTACGAAGTGCTAAGTGCCAGGTACCATGCAGACACTATGCTAACTGTCTTAGTATCTCAGTTAATCATCATAACCACCCATGAGGTTGCTAAATAGAAGAGTTGTATTTCTAACACAAATTTGACAAATTCCAAAGCTACTTGTGTGGTAGACTTTCAGTTAACTGGCACCCACGGGGATTGGTGGATGCCGGATAAATGTAAGTAGACTCTCCATTAACTGGAACTCAAGCAATCAGCACTCTCAAGCAACCTGCAAAATCTCAAGCAACAGGCAAAAAAAAATTTTCCCATTGTTTGAGAGTTCTGGTTGCTTTAGTTCTGGTTAATGCTGGAGAGTCTACTGTATTAATCCACTCAGGCTGCATAACAAAATACCATGGCCTGGGTGGCTTAACAGAAATCTACTTCCTCACAGTTTTGAGACAAGAAGTCTAATATCAGTGTCAGTGGGATAGGCTTCTTCTGAGGCCCCTCTGCTTAGTTTGTAGATGGCTATCTGCTTTTTGCCTTCGCATGGTCTTCCCTTTGGGCATATCTCTGTCCAAATCTCCTCTTCTTATAAGGACACCAGGCATAGTGGTTAAGGCCCACCCCAATGACTTCACTGAAATTTAATTACTGTTCTAGAATCCCTATCCCCAAATACAATCACATTTGGGGTTACTAGGGTTTGGGACTTCAACATATGATTTTGGCAGGATGGCACAATTTTAATTCATAATAAAGCCATGAAGTCTGTGTATTACCTATAAGAGGAAATATTACCCTGCTAGACATTTCCACTCTGGCATGAATTAGATTTTCCCCCAGCAATTTCCGGCAGGAAGATTGTGATGATGAAACTGATGGAGAACATTGGGGCCCAGGTCCTTTAAAGAATGAAGAAAAGCCACCAGAAATGAAAATAAGAGAGAGGATCTGAGGATGCTAGAACATGGGCATCTTCTAATTTGCTGGTTTGGGTTGGGCCAGACTTACAAAAGGAAACATAATAAACACGAGCCATCACTTATTATTTTTACTTCTCTAGTTGATTTTTCTAGCTTCTTCACATTTTTGTTCTGAACGTGTCATTGCTGTCCACCCCATCTGGCAGGTTCCTCAGCTCTAGAAAAGTCCAACTAATCCCATTGCACTTATAAAGCAGTATCACCCCAAATAGTAATAACCTGCTAGGTTCTCTATCATTTAAAAATAAGTTAGTAAAATTATAGAACTTTGTTGATGTGGAATCCAGAAATTAAGAGGTGTTTGGAAGGTTTAATAAGGATTCAAAAGCATGCTTATTTCAGCAGCACTCGTGTACTAAATTGCAATGATACAAAGGTTAGGATGGCCCCTGAGTAAGGATGACATGCAAATTTGTGAAGTGATTCATATTTACACCATGCCGTACACCTAAAACTAATATAATATTGTATGTAAACTGTAACTGAAAAAAAATATTAGAAAAGAGTTCAAAGGAATCATGAAGGATGATTTTTTCTGGTGAACGCCCACTTTCCATCACAGCTGTTTCAGATCCTAAGGAAATACATCAGAGAGTAAGTGAGAGCACTGCTCACATCCTGCCTTCCAACAGTCCTCATTTTTATAACCTCTTGGTAGCCAAACCTAGTGGAGGAGGCAGGGCCTTCCCCTCTACCTTCATCTATCAAGGGCAGGTTTTCCCATTAATTACTTCCTCCTCTCCGGTGCCAGGGAGTTCGTCCAAGGATATATACTACTGAATTCACCAGAGGCAAAATTAACTACCAATTTACTCTTGGACACCAAGCTCAATGTTAATAATCCTGCTTGACAGCCTGTTAAGAGCTTCCTGAATTAGGAAGAGCTAATAGATTTCAGTTTGCACGACAATTCCAAATGATTTATTGGTAGTGATTGTCTAGGCAAGAGTGGTGGTATAAGGGTTGTGAGGCCTTTTTTTTTTTTTTTTAAGAAAGAATGGCATAATCAATTAGTGAGGTCTACCATGGGAGAGGGACTAGTGACACAAGTTTAAATTTTCTTGTATCATTAATAAATTCAGAGCTACAGTATATTGAGATCTTACCTTGTGCCAGGCATTGGGCTCAACCTGGTACATTCATTATCTCAGTGAAAATTCACAACTCTGCAGGATAGGTGCTATATATCTCCTTTGTAAGAATAAAGAAACATCTAGCTAGTAAGAGCCCGAGCAGGAATTTGAACCCTGGCTGTCACGATATAGACTCCAAGCAACAACACTCCAAGTGTGCAGCTTTGTATTGAGTGGAGGCTGCCACCGGCAGAGCTGGGGTGCTCCAATCACAATGAGATTGCAGGGTACGGATAACTAAAGGCCGGAAGCACCACGTCCTTGGATATGCCCTTGATATAGACTTGGAGATGGGAGGTGGAGGTGGGAGTGGGGTTTGGGGGAGGAGGACTTTCTTCCTAAAGTTAAGTCCACACATATTTAATGAGCACCTGCTCTTGCCAAGCATTTGAGGATGTAGCAGCTTTCCCTGCCTTTGAGGAGCTTATGCTCAAGTTGAAGGAGACAGGCAATGAACACATAAGATGACTCCAGGCCCAGATTAATGTTGTGGAGATGCCTAAATGGGGTTACTGGATGCGAGAGAGTGCAGGGTCGGGGATGGAAAAGGGACAGGAAATCTGGGGACAAGCTCCTCAGACAGAAGAAGTAGCAAATGCGAAGACCCTGTCATATATGGGACGTGTCATGTTGGAAGGGAAAAGCCTCCTTTGCCATTACCTTATTGAAGACTAAAGACATGGCCATGCTACAGAGAGTGCCTGGGGCTCCCCTGCACAAAATTACTTGGTGGGGGAGAGCAAGGAGCAAGTGATTGCCCCTTCCCTTCTCTTTTTTCCTCTCCACCCTCTAGCTGTGTTGTGTTGATAAATCAGGTGAGGGGTTACACATGTTAAAACCTTCAGCTTTGGGAAGGAATAAATTAATTTGCTTGGAGAAGAACATGAATTATAGCATGTCATTTAGAAAGTGTGTAGTGGTATTAATTAGTGGTATTGTATTAATAAAGGTATTTCTTCTACTACTAATCTGAGCAGTGTATGATTAGTAGTAGAAGAAATACCTTTATTAATACAATTTAGAGAGTTCATCTTAGGTTAGAAAATTTATAAAAAGAGGTAGTCATTTTCACTAGTCCTGCTACACTGATTATAGACACGTGCTCCTTTGGATATGCTATCGTGGGATGGGCACCTCAGGTTTAGGGATTTAGTGAAATAACAGGGCTTTTTTTTTCTTTGAGTCTTTTTTGACATTGATTTGAGGTTGATTTATATTAGCTTATACATTGTTTTAAAGCAAAAGATATGCATGTCTTTTGTGATCATTATTAATAGGGCTAATAGCCAAAAGACTGAATTAGTCTTTGCAAAATGGCTTTACCAATCTTTCTTTTCAGATGAAACCTCTGGCATTGCTGTCTCACATACCTATGCTTATTTGAGAAGCATTTATTAGGTCCTAACTATATTCCTACCTACATATCCAAATTCTATGGGAGACAAAATTGCAAGCAGAGAAGTCATTGTTTCTACTCTTCAGAAACTTGCTTTAGTTGGGAAATGGTTTTATAAGTATTTGAAAGAACTAAGGAGCAAATCTAGAGCAATTCAGAAAAAAAATGATAGTAGCTAAGATTGTCTGTAGTTTGTGGATGTTCTTCATATACCTTTCTTTGTTTCACTCCCTACTGGTCATTAGGTAGTTATTAATATTATCCCCATTCACAGATGAGGAAACTGAGGCTTAGAGAGGTCAAATACTCAAGACAATTAGTAAGGGTCCAATATAGGACACTGTAGTACTTAAGTCCATGGGCTCTGGGATCAGACAGATTGAGTTTTTAATTTTGGCTCCAACACTTACTAGTTCTGTAAACTTGGGCAAGTTCCCATGCCCTCTAACCCTGAGATAACTCATCTATAAGGTTGACAGTCGTGCCCCTGTCCTGCAGGTGTTGTAAGTGAGAAATTTGTTGATGATGCTTACGACAGGGCTGAGGCCACTGTACCCCACAAATGTAGCCTTGGCTCTGAGGAAGTGGTGAGCCAGGATTGAATATTAGCATCACTAGCCTCTCAAATACAAGGCTCTGCAGGGAGTGTGGACTCCAGTGTCTTCCTCTTCAGGTTCAAAATACAGTCCTGCCACTTATGGATATGACCATGGCCAAGTTACTTAACTGCTCTGTGTCTGCTTTCTCATTTGGAAAATGGGAATAATATAGAGGTTGCCTCATAGGCTGATGTGAAGATAGAACGATGAATTACATATACAGCAGTTGGAACAGTGCTTGGCACAGAGTAAGCTCCCTAAAGGATGCAAGATGGAGGTGGGGTGAGTTTAGCTAGGAAGCCTTCTTGTCACTCACATCCTGATGGAACAAATGCCAGCAGGAACTGAAACAACACATTCTGCTGATCACCCACCTCTCAGAGTCGGGGGAGGCATCGTGGCTAACTTTGCAAACCTACCTCCACCTCCTCTTTTGCACCTGTCAAAACGGAAGGGGCTGCTGAGCAACACATTAAAAAAAAAAACTAATTTGCAATAAAGTAATTTTTTTTCTACATACATCTGTCCACACTTGAAGGTAGCAAAACACTTTTGAGAATTCACCATTCCATGTAGAGGGTATGAACTTGTCAGCTTGTTCTGTCAATAGGCTTGATGTCTGAGCAATGTTGTCATCGCAGGGCTGCTTGTTATCTGCCAAGCTTGATTGTTTCCCTCTCAAGTGGGAATTGAAATGGTCTCTAACAGGAGAAGGAAGCTTTACCAATTCCCAGATAAAATTAAAAGCCACAGCCCTTGACTTTGTAAAGTGGGAGGTTTGGTCTCTACGTGACCTCAGCTGCATTTGGCCTCGTTGCCCTAAGGCTCTCGCCCATGTCTCTCACCTGCTCCTGTGACTTTTCATTCCCTTTCTCCTCTTCCAAGCCCTGTCTAAGGGAGGTGGGAATCAGCTCAGCTTTGTTTGCCACTCTGTAAGTATTTGTCAAATTAAGTTACTATTTATTGGACATCTATGAGGTGCTTACATACATGACCTTGTCTAGTCTTCAAACGACTCCCTGAGGATTTGAACACTGACCTGCTTAACGACCTAGTCAGGAATTTCAACCATAATGCTTGCAAAGAGTTTGCCCCTTTTACCTCTAAGTCACAGACATTTTGGGTTTTGTAATAGGGACTGTAGTGTAAATTACATTTTGGACAACTAGGAAGGGTCAAATATAAGCAAGTTATAGTTCAATAAAAAAGAGGAGGAAACAATCCTAGATCCAGAAATTAAATTAGACAAATCTTAGTGGCTTCTTATAAATGTCACTCAACTGGATTCTATTAAAAATCTGACTGAGTAATAAGGGGAAGTGGGTGAATCTCTGACTTTGAAGTCAGACCCATGTGGGATCAAATTCTTGACTCCATATGTGGTCTTGAGCAAGTTTTCTCATCTATTCAAGAGCTTTAATTTTCAACTACAAAACAGTATACTTATAGTGTGGTTATGAGGACTAAATAATATATGTAAAGCACTTGGCTCATGGTTACTACTAAATTACTTCATATGTTCTTCTTTTTGAATCACACCTTTCTCTGGTAGACATAAAAGGAGACATTTTTCAAAAAAAACCACAACGTAAATGTGATTCTATTATAAAGGAAACAATAGTCTTTGGCATGACCTGTCCAGAATGGTAAGAATAAACTACTTTAAAAATTAAAACAGGGAGTTCCCTGA